>NW_023327621.1:0-46081 GCF_010614865.2 Stegodyphus dumicola | reverse complement strand
ATCTAAGATGACTTTTAAGTCTTTTCTCTCCTCGCTGGAGAACAGATATTTTCGCAGATTTTTAGCAGCAATATTACTTCTCCTGTAAACTATCACAATATCCCTAATTTTTGTTAGAAGGAGGTTAACCTTGTTTAGAGAATTTGTGACAGCCAAGTTGAGAGAGTGTGCAATGCATCCTAAATGTTTTAACTTTATTTCGCTGTCGACAGCGTTAATCATAGTTTTGGCATTGTAAGTCACTATTAAAGACACTTTTTCAATCGGAAGATATGGTTGGCAAATGTGCATGATATTTTCTGCAATATTTTTGGCTGAATGACGTTCATCAAAAATTGAGCAGTCAATCAGTACCGTTTTCCTTTGCATGTGTTCGTCAATATAATGGCCTGTCACGGCCATGTAACTTTCGGCCTTTTGGTTGCTCCAAACGTCTACAGTCAAACAGATATTTTGTACAGCACTAAGAACGTTTTTTAAACTATTCTTTTTTTCATAAGCAGAGGAAGCAAGGATTTAGAAACCGTTTTCCGTTTAAAGGTAAGGAATAGGTTGATTCAAAGCCTTTGAGTATTCTCGGAATCCCATCATTTTCTACGAGATTATGGGTGTCCGAATTAACGACTTTTGACTGTATACCATTTCGATCAGTGCGCGATCGATTACTTTTTTTTTTTTTTTTTTATGTACATCCGTCGTATTTCTCTGGACAAACTGCATTTTGCTGGACTGGGATTTTTGTGAAAATACATCCACAATATCACAAGCACTGTTGTCTACCGTAAGTTGGAAAGTCTGCTGGGATGTGCATGGTTGCCCACCATCTGCAGCGCTAGTGACGACAGAACGGGCTGGAGCGGCATCAATATCATCAAAATCTTGATTCGGCAAAGCGCGTTTCTCGTGCAGATTTACACAAGGATGTTTCCTTTGCAAATGTTTTTTTAAATTTCCTGTTGAACCGCCTTTGATGGATAAAAGGTCTTTACAAATGTCACACATAACTTTTTCGTCTTCATTAGTATAGGAAAAGTGCTGCCAAACCAAACTGAATTTCCTTTTCTTACTAGACATTTTGTAATTCGATTTTTTTTTTCTGAGGCGTAAGAAACTGATAGAGACTAAGCAATTCTATAACGTACCGATACTCACCAGTACGAGACAAGAATGAACTTATGGGAAAGTGCGAAGTTGGGAGATGGTCATCAGCATCGTCAGATAAACATAAAAAAAAGTCTATTAACGACTTCCGCTGTTCACTCCATCTGCAAATTCTAAAATCAGTACTACGCTGTGAAAAGGGTAAGTGGCAATATTCGCCGTAATGATTCTATTAATCAGGCATGAAAGAGCAAAAAATGCAAAGGAAAAAAGGGAGGGACATGTATGTTTACATAAACATGTCCGGATAATTTCCGGTGTTCCATTCGATAGTTTCCCCCCCCCCCCTCAAATCCAATAAGCTCCAGAGGGAGTAAAAAAAAAAAAAGAAGATTCGGACTGCCAGGTCAAAGTTCACCTCTCTTCCTATCGGAGGAGCATCGTCGTCACGTCCTGGGGGGTAAAGCAGGCGTTGACAATCCTGCGTTAGGCACGTGACCTGGGTTTAGTTTTTGGCGAGGATGAAAATCTGTTTTTAGAAGGGGGAAGAATTATCATAAGTGGGTCAGTTATCTTTGTTCTTTCATTAGAAAAGTTTAAAATTGCGTCTGTATTTTATGTTGATTGGCTTAGTGATCCACTAGATGCTGTGACATTTTCTGAAGTAGGTACAGCGGGATAAAAAAGGATCATATTTATTTAAAAAGGATCATATGATTTACGTTGCCCTATTAAGCAAGCAAACGAAAAATATTTTTCATGATTTATGCTAAAAATATGTTGAGGAAAAGGAAGTAATCTAGTTGGTAGTTGATTCCATTTCACCAATCCAACAACAGCAACTTAACCAAATCAATCATTTCAGATCCACGCAGTTTTTCTCCTACAAACGATGAAACGATGAAAAATTACAAACATGAAAAATTCAAAACATGCACAATTCGGATTGCAAATCATCTAGCGCTCCCCTCCCTTTCCCTCTCTGACTATACCGACTCCAATCACAAGCGAGCAATGCCGGCGACAGTGACTCCAACTGCTACTATTCCCCCCCACCCACACACACAACGAACGGCCTTTCGAAAAATTTCCACTATTTCACACTCGTCCTCCCGCGCACACAAAGGCAATTAATTATACTACCTCAAACTCTAGTCTCCGTGACGAACGGAACGGAAATTTCCCCCTTTTCACGTTTGCCATTCCATGCCCTATTTCAAGGTCATTCATGGACACAAGGAGCGCATATCACCATTTCGCAAATACAACCAGATACTACTGTCCTCGTACCAAAACCGAAGTGAGCTGAACCCTCATCGATCCTCCAGTAACGAATACCGAAATATCGAGAAGAGACGCATATTTTCGTTACAAAGTAGCGAATACCGAAAAGCACCCGTTTCGGTACAGAAGTAACGAATACCGAAAAGTACCCGTTTCGGTACAGAAGTAACGAATACCGA
This sequence comes from Stegodyphus dumicola, assembly GCF_010614865.2. Classification (NCBI taxonomy): domain Eukaryota; kingdom Metazoa; phylum Arthropoda; class Arachnida; order Araneae; family Eresidae; genus Stegodyphus; species Stegodyphus dumicola. The sequence goes on along the minus strand of NW_023327621.1, from coordinate 43,517 downwards.
AAAGTACCCGTTTCGGTACAGAATTAACGAATACCGAAAAGTACCGATTTCGGTACTGAAGTAACGGGTACTTGGATTTACCGATTTTCAGTACCCGTTACAACTAAGTACCCGTTAGAAAATACCCGGTTCGGAAGTACCGACTCATCACTATTTACAAAATTAAATACACAACGTAATGTAACTTACATGACAGGTGGATATAGTATAGCAACATAGCATAGTTAAGCATAGATAAGACATAGCGACATAACATTGTGGTTACATATTTACAACATACAATTCGCAGTGTGGCATGACCTATGCGACAGGTGGACTTTGCAAGATGACATATCATAGCTTGGCGTACCAAACATGACACAGCATTAACATTGCACCATCATGTGACACAGCATAGGATTACATATTTACAGCATTAAATACACAACGTAACATACCATAGCATCTCATATCTCTTGACATAATATACATAGTAATGCGACATAACGTATTGACATCACAGATTTACGACATAAAATACACAGTGTGATATAGCAGGCATACAGAACATAGCCTTGCATATGAACATAGCTTGCGGCATATATGACTAAACATTTTTATAATAAACAAAATATCTTAAAATAGACCATATCCAATGCTACGACTTTGAAAACCTCTATACTTCTCTACCACTTGAAGAATTTTTACAAGTTATAGCTCTTCCAGATTTATTTCCGCAAATTACTACCTCTGCAACGAAAAATGGCAACTATTCCTCTCCAGCGTGCTCTTCAATAATTTTATTCAATTTGACAATAGCATCTATAAACAGTACAGGGAATCCCAATGGGCGGTAATTTTTCAAGCTCTGTCTGTGAATTATTCCTTTTACAAAAGAATGACCTATGTCCGTTCACTCAGTTACAGAAACGTATATTTTACCAACACATCTATAGATATATTGATGATGGCATTGCATTTAATAACTACAACAAATAGAAGTAGCTAATATCTACCCTGCATGTTAAAATAAATAAAACAAAACAGAAACATAATGTAATCTACTTGATTTACATATTATAGATTACAATTTATTAAATTTTACGACAAAAGAAGAGAATTTAATTTTTCACACTTAAATTAACTAACTGGAATTCAAATATTTCCAAAAGAGTCATATTAACCAATTATTCACAGCTCCTCAGAATAAAAGAATCTGCATACTGCGAAACACTTACAAGAAGAAATACTATACTTCGTAACTATTTTGAAAAGTAACTTAATTCCTCATAAAATTAAAAAATATAAAAAAAGCTGCCTTACCTATTTTAGATTTTTTGAATTAGATAATGATATTTTATGCCTAAAGCCCGAAGGACGGTTTAAGATGGATGACTGATTCAGAGAATCTATGTAAAAATGTACAGATAATTCTGTTTATTCATTCTCTTCCTCCAAATTTGGGCACTTTACTTTTTTAAATCTATTGTGTAATAGTTTTAAATTCTATAATGCCAATTTACTGCTTTATTGACAAATCGGGCCTTTTCATTTTTCATAGTAGCTTGATCGCCCGCTAGCTTGAAGAATTACGACTTTTTTAACAAATGACTGTTTTTTCCTTTTACTCTTGCTTTTTTGGCCAAGTTTTGTGTTTTAGCTGAATTAGCCATTTTCACTTTCAGTCACAAATTTTTTTCTTCCAACTACATGTCAGACGCCATTTTTGTAATCTTTTCACGTTTTTTCCGAGTTTTCCGAACCCCTTCGATAATAGGAAACGAGTTGCAGCTAACGGACAATCTCATCGTATTGGCTGATGCCCACAGAACTTCGCTCCCCCCTACATACGTCACACTACTGAAGAACACGGAAGGGAATTACAACAACTTTTCAACTAGTTTTAAGAGGGAGAGCTCTGCATCGCCACAGGTCAGTTTTTTGTTTCTTTTGTTACAACTTTTTCTTGGTCTTAGCAAGACCCACTATGTTGGTTTCATCTTAATTTTCTTTTATTTTAATTACAGATTTCTAAATATATAAAATTATAAATCTTTTAGCTTTGCAGGCCCAGCCCGTTGTTTTGTATATTTAGGACTAATAGCAGACCGCGATTTACTTTTGCTTTTATTTTTTTTATTTTATTTTTATTTTTATTTTAGTCTCGATTTAATGTATCGGAATAGTTTTTATATTTTAACACCTTAATGTGTCATTTTGTGCGGACGCGTCGGGAAATTGGAACGAGAATTGAGACTATTAAAATTTTCCAAGACACTTGTCTAAATTAAAAAATTTTGTGCGAACAAGTTTAATTGTCTATTTCGGCGAAACGGTAATGGGGTTAGCTTGATTCGACGTTCAAACAAATAAAATTCCCTGAAAGCCAGTTTTGGAAGTCGAGTTAGGCTAATTTACCATTCCGCTTACTTTTTTTATCTGATTTTTTTAATGTTTTAGATGTTAAATGGTTTGATTTTCATATGTATTAATTTTTAAAACGTGTAACTTTTTGGAGCACAGCTCCTGGTAACTTTTAGGCGAACTTACTACAATTTCTAATTATTTTTTGCTCATATGCAGATGTTTTAGACCAAATTGGTCATCAGTATTATAATTACTACCTTGATTATATATATATATATATATATATATGGGAAATGTTATGTCATGATATTTCCTAATCCCCTACTGTGTGACGTATACATAGCGTCAGCATGTGTTTCCCGCCTTCGGGAGAAGACGAGGATTAGCTGGCGAGCGGAGCAGACGTCGCTCGATCGCTCGTATACCATTTTCATTAATTGTAATCCTAATGTAATCTATATTTGTAAATAGTAATAAATGTGTGTTATCAACTATGGTCGTTGCCTTTCCCCACATTTTGGGGGCTCGACCGTGCCTTTTGTGCATGCGTTAATCGAACCCTAGACCACCAGCAATCACTAAAGACGTTCAGAAAAAGCTAACAAAGGCAAGACGTGCCTTTATGACGATTTAATATTCTTCTTCAAGCCAGACGACGTATGTGAATGAAGACGTGCCTTTATGACGATTTAATATTCTTCTTCAAGACTGACGACGTATGTGAATGAAAACGTGCCTTTATGATGATTTAACATTCTTCAAGCTGGGCAACATATGTGAATGATGTTGCATGCTACTTGTCCGTTCTTCTGATTTTGGACGTTAAATCGAAATTCGATTTAAAATTCGAAATTCGATATATTGGATTATAAGGACTGCCCCGACATTAGGTAGGCCCATTTTCCCCTGATTCGTTCATAATTTATTAGTATTACGATTTTAAGCTGTGTTTATACTGTTTAATTCTCATTCATACATACCCTATTTCATATTCATATTGTCCTATTTTACTGTTTAAAGAACTATGGCCCTAAAATTAGGTGATATCCCATTGATAGCGAATTCTCTTAAATATGGCACAACACGAGTTATTAAATTATTTAATACCGTGCTCGGATATTCCGATTTTGATCATTCTTCGCGAAAGAGAATGCGAAATTTTGCCGCGTTCCCGGACAGTTTCGATTTGGCAAAACATAAAGAACTTCTATTAAAAGATTTTTCTTTATCAGATTTTATATCAGTGGCGAATTTATTGCATTTGGAAGCTTCCACTAATAAAGATGTTTTATGTGAAAAAAATTTTTAAGAGCTCACTAATCTGACGGATTTTTCACAATTCCCTAGATGTTAGTTTTTTATCCGATGACGATCATTCAATTTCAAACAACGACGACAGTGCACCGACGCCTGTAGGTCTAAGTTCTTCTGTTCCCCCTTCCCCTCCCTCCACGGCGCCAAGCCCAAATCGCGTTGTTTCTTCTGACGCGGAAGTAATAAATTTGAATTCGAGTCGCTCCGGTGTTTATATGACGGCGAACACCGAGATTCGCGAGATGAGTCATGATTTATGGTTTATTTTGAGAGATCTTTCAAACACTTGCAGAAACTTTTCAGGCAATGATTCCTATTCAGTCCGTGCTTTTTTCAACGATATAGAGGATAATTTCCAATTATTCCCAAATCTTACCGACCAGCAAAAATTAGTTTTTTGCGAAACGACTTGTTGTGGGTACTGCTAAAACTTTTTTGTTTTCACAACGGAATCTCAATTCATACGACATGTTTAAAACATTATTACTTAATGAGTTCTCCGATAAAATTACGTCTATTGAAATTCATAAACAACTCGAAAAAGAAGAAAAATGCGCTCGAATGAAAAGCTCTTTGCAATATTTTATCGCAATGCGCGAAATTGCGAATCGTGGTGACGGTGTTATCGACGAGGCTTCTGTCATTCAGTATACCATTCAAGGAATACTAGGTACCCCATCCGATAAAATTATTCTCTACGGTGCAAAATCATATTCTGAATTCAAGGAAAAGCTACGCACTTATGAATCTGTAGTTACGACTAGACATACAAATATCTCTCATCCATCAAATTTTTAAAATACGAATAATGGCCCCAGACGTGGTACTGGACGAAAAAATTCAGACCAACAACACGACACACGAAATTTAATAATACTGGTCCATCTAAAACTAAACCACAAACTTGTTGTTTTAACTGCAATGAGGTCGGACACCTCTCACGGTCCTGTCCTAATCGTTCTCTTGGCCCAAAGTGTCCTAACTTGTGGTCGTTTTGGACATAAATCTATGGATTGCCGCCCCACTACATCAAATGAGACTTCCACTCCACCTGCCGAAGTAAATACAGTACAAACCTCTCACGGTAATATGTGTAAAACTGTCGTTATACTCAATAGCCACAGTTTCTGGATTAATTGACACTGGAAGTGAGGTCACATTACTGAACGAAAACACATGGATTCAACTTGGTTCCCCACCACTTTCAAATAATTCTGGAGTGTTAACTGGTTTCGGATTCTCGAAAATTCCTATTATTGGCTATTTTCAAACCATTATCAACATTGATAATCAGGACTTTTCCGGCTAATATTAGAGTTGTTCCAAATCATTCTATGCAATTTTCTCTTATTGTAGGATGTGACGTAATTAAAAATGCTAAATTAACTATTACAGCAGACGGTATATATTTTTCAAAACCTTCCGAGCAATGCTTTGAAACTGCTCCTGAATCTTTCATTTTTGCAATAAATGACGATGTTCCAGCTTTTGATATTGGTTCAAATGTTTCCAAAGAAACTCGTGCTGCGGCAGAACGTTTGCTGAATTCTTATGTTCCAAATAAAACAAAGACGACAGATATTAAACTTAATAATCACTCTATCCGATGATAAACCGATGTTTCACCCTCCTAGCCGCCTTCCTTTTGTTGAACGGGAAATTGTTGACAAACAAATAAATGAATGGTTGAAACTTAAAATTATTGAACCTTGTTCATCTCCATATGCCAGTCAAGTTCTCGTGGTGCGTAAAAAAGATGGTACACCCCGTGTTTGCATCGATTATAGGAAATTTAATCGACTTTTAATTAATAAAATATTCTTTGTTTAAAATTTCTTGAGTGCGGATTACGACGAAGTGGCCGTTCGTGAGCTGTTTTAATGACATTTGCCTGCATATCCTCAGGCATCACAAGTAGTCAATGCCGTGACGTTTTGTACAGGAGATTGTTCTAACGAGAAAGTTATCATACGAAGGCGTCGTTTGAAGGAGTTCTTTAATAGCCGTAATAGTAATAGGCTCGTCGGTTTCTTGTGCTTTGCGAAATTGGAGAAGGACACTGTCTTGGCTAGTCATGCAACATGGACTGCGACTGAAGGCATCCACGTGAGCCATTTTTGAACCGGTACGTTGCTCAATTTCGTAGTCAAAATCTTGGAGATATACAACCCATCGGGGCTATTCTTGAATTGAGTTCCTTTTTATTTAAAGTTTGCACAAAAGCGTTGCAGACAGTGATAATTTTAAAATGTGAACCAAGGACGTAAATACGGAACTTTTTTTAAAGCTTCAACATTGCAAGGACTTCGGTTCATAACTGGTGTATTACGCTCGTTGTCCGATGTTTTCTTTGACATGTAGTAAACAGGGTGAAAGCTGTTATCGTTCATAGATTTTTGTTGTAGGACTGCCCCCAAGCCATCAATGGATGCGTCGGTATGAATTTCGATAGGACTCTTTTGATTAAAAGTACTTAAAACTGGTTGTTGAGAAAGCAAATATTTTAATTAAGGATCATTTTCCTCTTCCTCTTATTGATGACATTTTGGATAAACTTCAATACGCGCAAATTTTTAGTACTCTTGACCTACGTAACGGCTTTTTTCATGTGCCAGTAGCGGATGAAAGTAAACCATATACAGCTTTTGTAACTCACAATGCAACAATTCCAGTTTCTTTCGAAATGCCACTTGGTCTTTCAAATTGCCCTTCAGTATTCCAGCGCTTTATAAATTATGTTTTTCGTGATTTAATTGTCAAAGGTTATGTTTTACCCTACATGGACGATGTAGTTGGACGATGTAGCCAAAAATGAAAATGAAGCCATTCATCGTCTCAACCAAGTACTCAAAGTTGCTAGTGAATATGGTCTAGAAGTTAATTTTCCTAAATGTCAATTTCTTCACAAAAAAATCGAATTTCTTGGACATATCGAAGACGGTAAACGTTTCCTTCCCCTTCGAAAACAAAATCTGTAATTAACTACCCCAAACCTAAGAGTACGAAAGACGTCCAATGCTTCCTCGGTCTCACGGGATATTTTAGGAAATTCATCCCCTCATATTCTAGCATTGCAAAACCCCTTAGTGATCTCCTTCGTAAGGACACCCCCTTTCAATTTCATGCTGATCAAAAAGCCGCATTTCACAGATTAAAATATTTGCTTTCTCAACAACCAGTTTTAAGTATTTTTTAATCAAAGAGTCCTATCGAAATTCATACCGACGCATCCATTGATGGCTTGGGGGCAGTCCTCCTACAACAAAAATCTATGAACGATAACAGCTTTCACCCTGTTTACTACATGTCAAAGAAAACATCGGACAACGAGCGTAAATACACCAGTTATGAACTCGAAGTCCTTGCAATTGTTGAAGCTTTAAAAAAGTTCCGTATTTACGTCCTTGGTTCACATTTTAAAATTATCACTGTCTGCAACGCTTTTGTGCAAACTTTAAATAAAAAGGAACTCAATTCAAGAATAGCCCGATGGGTTTTATATCTCCAAGATTTTGACTACGAAATTGAGCACCGTACCTGCTCAAAAATGGCTCACGTGGATGCCTTCAGTCGCAGTCCATGTTGCATGACTATCCAAGACAGTGTCCTTCTCCAATTTCGCAAAGCACAAGAAACCGACGAGCCTATTACGTATTACGGCTATTAAAGAACTCCTTCAAACGACGCCTTCGTATGATAACTTTCTCGTTAAGAACAATCTTCTGTACAAAAACGTCAACGGCATTGACTTACTTGTGATGCCTGAGGATATGCAGGCAAATGTCATTAAAACAGCTCACGAACAGGCCACTTCGTCGTAATCCACACTCAAGAAATTTTTAAAAAAGAATATTTTATCCCAAATCTGAAAGAAAAAATTGAACAGTGCTAATTAAATTGAAATAACTGCATCCCATGCATTGAAAATAACTGCATCCCATGCATCCTCAATAATCGACAGCGTGGCAAACAAGACGGACTTCTGCACTCCATTGACAAAGACGACGCACCCTTGCACACGTACCATATCGACCACCTAGGTCCCCTTGCCACCACATCAAAGAAAATACAAACATATTTTGGCAGTTATAGACTCTTTTACTAAATTCGTGTGGCTTTATCCGAAAAAGTCTACAGACGAAGATAAAGTTATCAGTCGGCTGGAATCTCAAAGATCAGTCTTCGGAAATCCTTCACGGATTATCTCTGATCGAGGCCCTGCATTCAAATCCACTGCATTTGCAAACTATTTTGACACACAGAGAATAAAGCACGTTCTTATTACAGCTGGCCTTCCACGATCGAACGGTCAAGTTGAGCCTTTGAACTCTATTATTATTGCTGTCCTTTCTAAACTCTCCATAACCAACCCTGAGCAATGGTACCGCCATGTTTCGCCGTGCAGCAAATTATTAATTCAACTTTTCAACGTAGCATCAATTCCACTCCCTTTGAACTTCTCTTTGGGACTAAAATAAAATGGCAAAACGACATAAACATCGCTGCTCCAATCGACGAGGAGATTAAATCTGCATTCATTCAGCAACGTGACGATCTCCGTAAGGACGCAAAACAGCAAATCTCTAAAGTGCAAGACGAAAATCGCCGTACTTATAATTTGCGACGAAAACAGGCACAAAAATTTCAACTTCATGACCTTGTGGCTATCAAACGAACTCAGTTTGGCCCTGGTCTAAAACTCAAACAGAAATTTCTCGGACCTTATAAAGTCACCAGGCTCAAACAAAATGACACATATAATGTGGAAAAGTGTGCATTTTTCGACGGACCATCCAAAACATCTACTTGTGCTGAATACATGAAACCCTGGTCCAAGAATATTGATCGTATCACTTGATTTTTATTCAACTGTCAGCATTATAGGTCCTCCTGAGTTTGGACAGATGACACCTGAGAACTTTCTAATAATTTTTTTCTCCTCATATCAAACTTTTTAATTCATTTTGTCATAACTAATGCTCTTTTTATTTTTAGCTAACTGCTGTGGTGTGTTTAATTTATTTTTTTGCTCCATTTGTGTAAGTATTCTCAGCTTTGTATCTACAGATTATGTTTTTTTCTCACACCTATGTTACTATATTATAATAATTTTTTTAAAATTTGATTGATATATTATGTTGCTTCAGGCGAGGTTGCATGTCTGGTCATGATTGTCGAAAGTGGGAAATTGTTATTTCATGATATTCCCTAATCCCCTATTGTGTTGACATATGCATTGCGTCAGCATGTGTTTCCCCTGCCTTCGGGAGAAGACGAGGATTAGCTGGAGAGCGGAGCAGACGTCGTTGCTTTTCCCCACATATATATAAACAGCATAACATGACCTGTACAGCAGGTGGGCATAGCATAGCATAGACATATATGGCATAGCATATTGTCATAGCATACATGGCCTACACAACATTGCATACAGAAACATGACTTTTTGTGAATTAGCACAAAAAGACAAAAACAGGACGTCAAGCAGTACATATGTAGTGTTACCAGGCATATAAATATAGACTTACTAAGCGAATATTTTGCTGCACATAACTTAGCTCACTACTTGGAGCTTCTTAGACATTATTCTGCTTGACACAGCTCTTGTCCAAGCGCTTCGAGTTTATCCATTATACATTTAATTTTATTTGTAAGTGCCGGTTGTTTTGTTAGAAAGCGCTTGAATGGGACCTCAGATCCACCGAAGCTAATGTGCCATTTCTGTGTTAAAGAGCATTCCACAAGATAATGATCGGGTGACCCTTCATTGCCGCAGACACAGATATTGGTGGTAGATATGCCTCTGTCTTTGAAATAAGACGGGAAAGGTCCATGACCCGTTATGAAGCGCGTGAGGTAGGGTGCGGAGATTACCCGATCTGTCGTCACTCTATGTATAAAGTCATGAGTTCTCCGGCCTTGTTGGATTGTATCCCATTCCTCCTGCCACAGGCTTAGGGCCGTTTCCCGCGCTTTGCCTTTTAGGTGCGATTTCGGCAGCAAAATCGAAACTTCTTCTGCGTCCTGATTTTGGGCTGCCTCCTTCGCCAATTCGTCTGCTTTCTCATTACCCTGGGTTCCAGCGTGTGCCTTTACCCAGGATATGCGGATCTTTGAAGTGGGGTGTTCTCTCTAGCGTTTTTTGCACCTCCGTAATAAGATGCGCTGAATGTCGTGGGTTTTTAATTGCATGAATTGCTGAGAGGCTGTCAGTGAAGATTGTTGCGTACCGTTGGTGGGATGTTGTTAGCCAATCTATTGCCTTACGTCCGCCAGAACACTGTGTTTTAGTGCCAGAACTTCCGCCTGGAACACTGTGTTTCCAGGGTTCATATGCCCTTTCCAGGTTGCTAGTACATCTCCTTTATTATATGCTACAAAAGCGCACCCCACTTCTCCATCTTAATTTGGACCCGTCTGTAAATATGATTACTCCTGGGCCGTCTGTGTATTTGGTGCGAGAGCTGGGTCGTGGTACGTGAAGACTCCCTTCCCGTAAAGGGACGGGTGCGTATCCAGCTGGGAACTCTTGAACTCATATTCAGAGGCGTCATAAGTGGCGTCCCCGAAAGTCTTACACATTTGCAGTTGGAAAACCGAGTCAATTGCAGCCTCCTGCATCGCTTTAATTGGCAGTGGTATTAGCCCTGCTAGGACTGATGCGGCTGCTGTTGAAGTCGTTCGGTACGCCCTAGTTATAGCAAGAACGAAAGGTCTCTGAATGCTGTTTAGCACTTTGGCTTTTCTTGTCGTCATCGGGCAGGCCCAGATCGCCGCTCCATAAGTAATTATCTTCTCTACGACTGTAGAATAGAGAATTTTTAAGATGTGAGGGCGTAACCCCCAATTTGATCCCTGCATTCTTTTGAGGCTGTTTGCAATGCGGTGCGCTTTCTCACGTTGCGCCCGTAGGTGGGGTATCCAAGTGAAAGCCTCATCCAACGTGATGCCAAGGAGCTTTAGTTCTTTAACACGTTTGATTTTCCTCCCCTGCATAGAGATACAAGGATTTCGTGTGATTGTTCGCCCCGGCTTATGAAATATCATGTATTTGGATTTGGCCTCAGAAATTTTAAACTTCTTTTCCCGGCACAGATTGTCAAACATTGAGATAACTTCATTACGATTATTTGCTAGAATGTCTCTGCTCCTGCCACTAACTACAAAGGTTGCATCGTCTGCAAATGCAATTACCTTTGAGTGAGCTGGCCAGTTCACGTTGAGAATGGAATTGAAGGTGATATTCCATAAATCCGGACCTGCACAAGATTCCTGCGGACAACCCCTTAATTGCTTTTTGGTGATAAGTCCTCCATTATGCACTGCTATGAAGGTCCTGTCACTGAGAAAGCTCTTAAAAACTTGTAATATGTTGTCAGGTATTTGAGCTTTGTGAAGTGCCTCTAAGATTGCCGGCCACCACAAGGAGTCGAACGCACTTTGCAGATCCAGACTTAAGACTGCTGCACGAAGTTTGTTATTATGGAAGTTTTTCACCTGCTTACATATTAACTGTAATGCGTTAAGTGTTGATCGGTGTTCTCGAAGGCCGAACTGTGCTTCTGAGAGAGTTTGTTTCTGCGCTAGAAAGTATTTTAGTCTCAGGGTAATCAACTTCTCATATAGCTTGCCTAACACTGGTAAGAGGCAGATTGGTCTGAAGGATGCTGGATTACTTTGATCCTTCCCTTCCTTGGCGAAGAGAATCACTTGCCCTGTCTTGAAAGCTTGAGGGAAGTATTTAAGTTCCAGGAGCTTGTTAAAGAATTTTGCCAGGAAACCCGGGCGTGCTCTGTGCATTGCCCTCAGAATTCTATAATCGATTGAGTCAGGGCCTGGTGCTTTATTAATAGGAAGTGACCTAATGACTGTACTCACCTCTTGATTCGTGAATGGTACGTCGTTGGGCGTGCTGGTTTCCAGATTGTAAGCCGGAGTGAGTATCTCTGTCTTCCTGATCTGCATTGGGAAAAACCGCATCCAGAATTTTCCGAAGGGTATCCTCCATTATGCCAGTAGGCCATGTATGTAGACTTGCATAGATTCGATGTTGAGGGGGACGAAACACCTTGTTTGACGCTATTTTATGCAGGACTCCATAAATTTCAGTGTTTCTCGTGCAAAAGTCCCTCCAGCTTTTTAATTTCGCGTTTAAAATTGCCCTTTTGTAATAAGCTTGCGCTTTGTTATAAATTATGCTGAGTTCTTGTCTTCGTGCCGCATCTCGCTCTTTTTTTCATTTTGCGCCTCATGGCCCTTGTACGGCTTCGTAGAGTCCTAAGCTCCTTTGTCCACCAGTTAGCTGCCTTAGGACGTTTTGGGGACTTGATGCCAAAGGTAGTGTTACAGATGGACTGCAGCTCCTTGATAATGTTATTCGTTATGGTGTCAGCTTCTTTTGCATCTCTGCACGCTGTTAGAGCGTCCTCTATTCGTGCCAGTGATGGGCCCACTTTATTTGTGAATTGCTTTACCTGGCGCTGTGAGGTTTTATATCTTCGAACGGTGAATATGGTATGGGGATGGCTTATGCTTAATGTGATATACCGATGATCTGAATTTGAAGGGACATCCTGGACAGTCTACTTCTGGTTTTTCGAAGCAAGGGCAGCAGTTGACAGAGTCAGATCAGGCCAGCCCTGTCCCATGATCGTTTCAAATGTCGGAAGACAGTCTGGTGTATTGTGGAGTACAAGGTCATTGCTGGCAATATAGTCCTCTACTTCTCTCCCCCTCAGATCCGTGTTGGGATATCCCCACGTTTCGGAATGGGAATTATAGTCACCTGCCAGAAGATGATGGGCATTTGGGAATTCTCTAAGGACTTTTTGTTGCTGTTCTAGCGACTCTGTTATATTCGCAGTTGGCGGGATGTTAGGAAGTTAGTGATAAAAATGCTGAGTCTCACTGCCTCCACTGAAATTGTCACTATATCTCTTGATTTTGCTATAGTGACTGGAGACCACTTATGGCTACAGCATACGGTAGCTGCTCTTGGACCCTCCCCTTCCTGTTGCTGTATTATTTTCCAAGACTGGGGAAATCCAGCTACTTGTTTTGCTTGGAGGAAAGGCTCCTGAATTAGCAGAAAGTCTGCATCTTCCTCCATAGCAAACTGGACCAGTTGTGCCGTGGCAGCTCTCGCTCTCTGCAGGTTGATTTGAATGATTTTAATTTCGTCATGCTTCTCAATGTGGGAATTGATGTCCTGTTCTGTGAGCAAATCAGGCTGGATATTGGACATAAAGTTAAGTACTAATTCAGAAGTCAAACAACAAAAATCAGCGTTATACCTACAAAATTTTCACAGGACTAGTTTCGATGGTTTTACCGAACCATCATCTTCAGCTGCAAAACCGCAAATGAACAAGATAGGAAATAATGATTAGATAAGATAAGAAAGCCTGGACAAGAATAAATAATCTTATCTTATCTTATCTAATCATTATTTCCTATCTTGTTCATTTGCGGTTTTGCAGCTGAAGATGATGGTTCGGTAAAACCATCGAAACTAGTCCTGTGAAAATTTTGTAGGTATAACGCTGATTTTTGTTGTTTGACTTCTGAATTAGTATTTATTCGGCGTGTTATTGTGTCTTAATAAAGTTAAGTATTGAGAAGGAGTGAGTAGACAGAACTTTTGAATAGATGGAGTACTGCAGCTTTGACTTTTTGGATGCTAGCTCTTGATGCTGATGATAAATATGGGAGCCGTTTGTTAAAAGGTTTTGTCTCAGTATTCTGTACGAGCTTGGACTTTTTGTATCTGCTTGCGGTATGGTAAGAGGGGCAATCTGATGCATATGCTGCGTGCATGGTATCTAGTGCTTCATTTGTTCTATCATTACTCAGCTGACAGTTTATACAGTGCGGTATCTCTGTTCTACAGTCTTTGATATCGTGATTGCCTTCGCAATATGCACCGTAGAGTTTGTGTGGACAGTTTTTCGCTGTGTGTTCAAAATCCTGACAATGAAAACATCTTACACCCGTGTACTCTGTTACTAGATGCTTCCTCCATCCCGTACAGAAGTGTGGATTTTCCATGAGAATGCGAAATGCCTTCGGAGTGCATTCTATCACCCACTTCGTCGCACGATTCCTTCTGTCGCTTAGTCTAAATGACACATTAACCTCTTCGTTCGTTAGTATGAAGTGCTTTATCAGAAGTGCTTTCACTTCTTCCTCAGACGTTTCATACGGGATATTAAAAACTGTGTATTCTGGGGTCCGCTTTTGCGGAATACGCATATTAAATTTTCTTTTTATGTTGTCGTTTTACTTCAGCACTGCATTGAGCTTCAGCACACCTTTTTTCGTGTCACAACGCACTGCAACCCCTCCACTGTTAAGTCTCGTGATACCTCTGAGTTGAAGTCCCAGACTCGCAACTGGACTATGTTTTCCCAATTCTGCTTGCACATCTTCATCTGGAGCATTATTCTTTGGAAATACTAAAAGGGTTGGTTTTTCTTTTAATCTCCTCCGCGCAATTTTCCGCGTTATTTCTGCATAGGTTGGTGCTTGTACTGTGCTTATGCTGGGATGGTTTTGCTCTTGATGATGTACATGGCCACTATTGTTGACTGAAATTGCCTGCAAAGGGTACTGTGTGGTTGTACAGTTCTCTTTCTCTGTGTTCGTACCTCTCTCCACCGTCTGTAGAGGCGGCGAGATGGCCGGGTCTTGCAGTGCTAGCTATCTTAATGCATCTAGAGTTTTTATAAGAATTTCTCTAAGGTCTACGGACAGAAGGTATATTTTGCCGCTTCTACTATTTCCTACGCTTCTGACTCCCTCATAAAAGAATACCTAATTTTATCCTCATATGAGATATTGGTAGAGTTTATTAGTTTGGTTGGATCCGTTACCACTAGCAGACATTGACGTCTTCATGGTCAGTCATTCTGGACCACTATGTAGACAGCCTATTACTATTTGCTTGGTAAGTTGCTAGAATCTGGTGGCTCAACCTGAACAATTAAGCTGTGGGCTCTAAGATACCTGTAGCAAAACTATTGGGTTATTAAATTCACAAATGTAACAGACATCTGACTCCTAATTTAAGTCAAGCAGAGATGTGAAGGAGTTGTATAACACTAAAAATACACTAGTTATTGCAATTGATATTTCAAAGAGGGAGCCTCAGGTGGGAATGAGGTCGTGTAATGAACGAATAATACTGGCTATAACCGGTTAAACGAAACACCGAAATCTTATAAATGTATCCGTAGTTAGAAAGTGCAGAATTATCATTACAATATAACGTTATTACTATTCTGATAAATTGCATTACTTACAAAGTAAAATATATCAACATAGACATAACGTAACTTAAATGTTGAAAATTAGGTAAATTTGCTAATCCAAACAAAATAACAGGAATGCAACTGATTAGTAATAAAGGAACACAGTCGAACAGCTAACTAAATAATTAATGAATACAATGAATGAAACACACATTATCCTCACATAAATTGTTAAGAATAAATATTGCGTAATTATTATTATAGTGAGTTAATATCACAGATTTAAACTATAATCTCAGAACACTATATTACCACACAACATTTTAAAATATTATTTATCGCATAATAAGTTAAAATGGCTATATTATATTGCAAAGAAATAATGTTAATTTGAGAGTATGCTGATTTACAGGATGCAAATAAAGAAACAAAAACAAGAATATATATATATATATATAAACAACTGAATTAAAATTGCAGAATTTAAAAGTGTCTAGTGAATATTTCCCGGTTCAAATTAAACATAAAATAAATAAATAAAAAATAATAATAATTATTAAAAAATGAATTAGGGGTGATATGTTCAGTGAAATATAAGGAAATCAGTTGTAACTAATTAGAGCTTGCCTAGTTAATTAGGATAAATTTACAGCTCAGAATCAGAGATTAACAGTTAATTGGCAAAGGATAAATTTTTGCAGTACACAAGTTAGAGGAATAAGTCAAGTATTCAATTAAATAAATTAGACCGCAGAATTAAGTTCTTAATACAAATGACCTGGAAATTTCTTATGATGTGAATCCTACCTTTGTAGCAATGCTTCGTCTGTTCTTCATATCGGGATATACGATGTCTCAAAATACGCAGCTCATGTTCCTCTAAATGATGATACCAGAATTAGCTTGCTGTATGAATTATTTCCGCTATTGCTGAAGGAAGAAGCGGAGCTCCGATACCGCGTGCTACTAACAACAAGTATACAGATGCTTTTTTTCTCATCCGTGTATGGTGGTGGCTTGTCGAGGTTGCAATGGAGATTGTGAAGACCCAGAGCGGGATGTCTGTTATATTTCGATGGTTTTTCTTCATATTCTTGTGGATTGAAAATTACGCCATTGTACGTCGAAGTTTTCTTGAGTTGTAGGATGATTGTCGACAGTGCGTCGATTTCTGTTTGAATTGGTAGTGGCGTCACCGGATATTGTTTGTAGTGCGTTCGTGGAGGTTGTTGAGAATGATCGGGTAATATTGATCAAGAAAGGTCTTTGAATTGAGTTAAAGGTCCGAATTTTTCTTGCTGTCTGCACAGGTGACAAGCGGTCACGACCTTTTCACTATCAGCTTCTGCCCTCTTGGACCTAATCCTTTCTGCGCCCTTTGTGCAATCACCTGATGAAAGCCGGAACAAATCATGCATTTTGCTTGACAATCAAGGCAAAAGAGAAACTTGGAACTTGGATTCGAGAACACTCTCAGTCGCCGCCGCAGGCAGACCTTCTCAGGAAAATGTTACAGATCCACAGAATTGTATTCTACGACAGATCACGAACGGCCCAATGGTATGTTAGAAATAGTATAGTAAGATACAGGAAGAATTAAAAATTGTTCAAATCGGAACCTACTTCTACCATCTGGCGAAACACTTTGAACATTCCAAGCAGCGTAAAACTTATTTAGTCCTGTAATCCAAATTTATGAATGATCCACGCAATAGCAAAAGTCCCATGTCTACCTTGGATAAGCAAATTATATGTGAATAGTGTTGTATTGCATTTTCGTATCTTGTGATTATTGATTGTACATAGCTTTATATTGTATGTAAAATTTATTACATCACTACTGGCTCATGGTATTCGCATTTTTCATCACCATTTCGACGGCTTTCTTGTGACACTTGTCTCTTAATCCTCTAAACACTTTTAAAAAACGAGAGAGATAGTGAGCTACTACAGTAAGATTCACAGATTTCTTGATTCTCACTTAAGTTATGGTACTTAATTTATTTCGAAATTTTTAACGCACTTATAGAAGAGGTAGTGCATTATGCACAGGCACCCTGTTGTTTAACGCCGCTATTCCGAGGAGTACAGGCAGAGCTTGAAATGCGCAGGAGTCCAGTGGAGCCCGGTTCCGATGCTTTTCAGTTTTTGAGATAAATCATAATCTTCGCCGGAGTGCACTGGAGCCCTAAATAAATGGACTTCTGCACTTCTGTTATGTAAATTAACCACAATTTCAGCATCAAAAAATTTAATATTAAATATGGTTTAAATATTAAATATGGTTTAAATATCGATTCTAACTTCTGAACGCAAGCCTTTCTTTCGTTCGGACACAAACCTTGGACAGAGTTTGAGGCTTTTGAGGAAAGAAAAGCTCAAATTCACATGTTAAAGACTTATTTTCCAGGAAATGCAATGAATTGATGAGAATGGGTTAATTTTTCGTTCCTGAAAAGGTATCACTGCCACGCTAGTGATTTTCCTACTGTAGAGCTCCAGCATCACGGCCCAAAATAAGACGAGGTGGAATAATTAATTTTTATTTAGCTATTTAAAATTAATTTAATAATGTATTAAATTTCTATTTATTTATTTACATCTCTTTTAATTTTAATTTAATTACTTAGTTATTTTAATATTTATTTATTTATTGTTTCTTTACTTCCTGACAGTGTTCCATAGGGCTCCTTTTCTAATTTTAGAAATTAAGTCTCGGCCACAAGTATAGATTGTTATTAGGGTGAACTAGGGATACGAGCTGCTGGTTTCTCTCCAGTTGAAGTGTAATTTAATAGCCATCTACAAAGTCTTCTTATAGCCTGTACATGACTTCACTAGCCTTAATTTGAATCATTATTAATAAATATGAGTGTCCGTAACACTATGTGCAGAATTTACTGAAAAAACTAAAACTGATTCACATTTTCTCAAGTCTGCCAAAAATAAGAACAAATATAATATTAAAAAGTAAAAGTTTAGTTTTAAAAGTTTCAAATATTTTTTTCAAGTTTTTCTACATATTTTAATTAAAATTTTATTACCAATTTTAACAGTGCATCTTTTGCGTTTATTGAGTCGATATAATATTATTACCTAATTTACCGAACTCATACGTTTTCGTTTGCTTTCAAAGCTTATATTGTTCGTTCACGTGAACATTAGTTCTAAAACGGTATTCCAACAATTTATAATAATAATAAAAAAAGGAATTAACATAAATATGTTTTAATATTGTTTTTTATTGCAACTCGATAGAGTTGGCAAGCCTGAGTTTGACATGAGAATTCAGGAAGCCAGAGAAAAGCTGAGAAAACTGATGATGTTTTATACTTATTGATCTTTGAAAGCTCTGAGTTTAATAGGAAGTAGATAAATACATCACAAACGATTATCTCTTGATATCACTTATTTGTTTCAGGAGATCAATGGCCTCTACGAGCTCTACTTCGATAAATATTTCAAGTGTCAAGATAACAGAATTTCTCATCGTAATCAAGAATGGCCAGGTAAATATGTTTACAATGTAACCATGTTTACATTTTTATTGCACTAAGTTCAGAACCGAAATTGGTATATTTTGAATACAGTCAAAGGAACCATAGAAATGTACTTTTCTGAGCTCCACAAAATATTTTATTACTGTTAAAAAAATATTAAGTCAGCTTAACGTTTTCAGTTACAAAAATCTTGAATTATTTAAATGAGTTAATTTTCTTTGCTTTACTTCCTTTGAGCGACATTTAGTACACCTGGGCTGCTTTTACAGGCACTAATAAAAATCAAATACAAAATTCGATTCATTGTCGCTCATAATATGGAATTCGGAATTTAAATAAAGTTTGATTTAGAAATAAAGTACCTTAATCAAAATATGATAACAAGCATTCAGATCTCAAATAATTCAGTCAAAATTTGTTATACATTCGATAAACGGAAAAAATATCGGAAGAGTCACTATTATGCATTAATTTTTAATCAGAACTCTTCCATGACTCAAAAGAATGAATGCATTCTCATATGCTGTTGAAATCATTGCTATGCACACGCCAACTTGAGGCGAGATCTCTGGAGCCCAAAATTACCCCAAAAGTGACTGCTCTGTGATTTTTGTGTTTAATTTGTTTTATTATAGGGTTCTGGTACATATTTTTATGCATTAATGATTCAACATTTTACGGAACTTAACTCCTTAAACTATGGTTCAGAGAAGTCAGACAGGAGATTTATCGCCCGTTATAATCTTTCAGTAAAGTAAGGTGATTTAAAATAAACCTTTTTATTAATTCCAGTTAGTCTACTAGTTTACTTAATCTGTATAATAATAGAAACAATCTCCGCTATGTGCGGAATGAACCAAAAAAAAAAATATATATGTATATAAAACTGGATAATTTGAAACATAAGATTTACTGGGTAAAGTGAGCCTACAAGTTTTAGCTCAGGCTGTTAACTTATGTGAGCAGACACGGCTAGCAAGGCTAAAGAAGAGTTGGACAATCTGCTTCGAAACTCATTAAAAAACGATTCACTTTACTGAGCGAATGAAGAATGAGTTCCAAAACACGGAGTGATAGTTCTTTTAAAATTCACAGACAGCTCTTGTTAGAAGCGTTCCAAGAAGAGAGATGTGCTATTCGTTCACAAACCGATTCGCTTTACTGAGTGAGTGAACACCTGATTCGCTACAAAAAGAGCGGAGCTCTTGTTGGAAGCGTGCCAGCAAAGTTCGATTCTCATTTTAGCGAAGAAAAGAATATCCCCCTATGTTAAAAGTGAATTTAATTTTTACTATTTTCAAATTTTTTTTTAATTCTATAATTTTATTGCTATGTAGAAAGGAGGTTTTAGGGATTCTCAAAACTACAATTTAAAGAAATCAGTTTTGGATATGATGATGGAGCCGATTCTTCCTATACCAGCGCTCGTTCGATTCCATCCGCTCTTCGCTTCAACTTATTTAACCGCTCTTGATTCACTCCTCGCTCCTGATGTTTTTCATCAAGCTTATTGTTAGTGAACGGTGAGTCATTAAAAAAAGTGTTTAAGTTCAGTGAGCGAACGGCTCTGATCCGATCCCATAAATCAGCATTTTATCCATCTCTAAGTTAAAGCAGAATTCAAGTAATTTTAGAAACTAGAAAAAAAAAATAGTATCGAGACGGTTAATAAATACTGCTAAAAACTTTCTGTTAAACTCAAGAATTCTGTACTTATATACATTATGCAATTTGCATCGTGATGTAAGCCGACGAAAGTAGAATACACAGTAAAGTTAGAAGTAAATAAATATACCGGCTAATGATGAAGTTGAATGTTTAGAGAAAATAGAAAGAATATAACTGGTTAATAACTATAAAAACATACACTTTTAGCTAAATTATTAACATTCCGACTGCATCTAATTGAAAAAAAAAAAGAAACAAGGTCAATGAAAAGTTTACTTCACTTGCAAGTTAGGCCAAAAAGCAACCTTAGCTTGGCATAAATTTTTATATTAGTGTATATTCATTGGGAATTTATGGCCTATCTTATCAGTGCAGTTATACTGACGGTATATCTTTGCATCAAGGAACACGTATCTTGCATTCATAAAGGAGAAATAAACAAATCTCCCATAGCTAATGATAGTTGGGCACTTGATCACAGTTTTGGCTTTGGTTCTGCGAATATTATTGGCAAAGCTTCTTCAGTTGGTAAACTGGATTTCTTTGAACCCGTTCCCATTAATAAAAATTTCTCTTATTTTAGTTAATTTAGTTCTTCTTAAAGCATTCAAAATTCCAGTATTTTCCTGTATTAAAATTCTAGGCATTTTCCTGTTTCATTGGTATATTATGCTCAATGTTCGTTTGTCTTTTTTATAATTTCTGCGCAAAATGATTGTAGCTTCTTCCAGCTTCAGGAAACTTAATTTTGCCCATTCAAGATTAGAAATATAAATCAGATCGCCATCGAATCAACAAAATTTTATTCAAAAGTTATGCTAATCTATGGTTATTTTCTTGTCTAATTTTAAACTCTGACCGAAATTTCAAATTGTATTACATTCTTCTCAACTTAATGGAAGGTACGTCAAACCAGCAGTCCTGTCATTTCTTGGTTTGGCATATTTGTCTATGGCAAAGCAGGCAAGAACTATCTACGTAAAGGGAGGAGGGTTCTAAGAGAAACTGTCTCATACGCATATTACACATGAGGAAAATCACCAAAATCAATCATTCAAGCAGCCCGTTCGCTTGGGTTCGAACGCAGGTTTAAATACCCCATGTTCAACAACTTCACCACACGGTCGCTGACGGTCCCTTTCGTGTGTTGGAAAAGAGGGTTAAAATGAAAATTCAATTATTTATTTTCATATTATGGCCTTTTATAATTGTAATTATAATATTTAAAACAGCTAAATAGTGTAATCACTGACCACTTGTCCAGACAATATGCACAGGCATCCCGGGTCCCACGGTTTAGAAAGCAGATATCAGGGCATTGCCGGCCATAGTTCTCTAAGGGCTGTTTGTTTTAGTTTAGTTTAGTTTATTAGTGTAATCATAATTACTTACTTAATTTTAAGTAACTTATTTAATTTAAGTTACTCGTTCATTTAAACTGCATACTGTGCGACTTAAATATTTCACTACTTTCTTTAGACAAATATAATTCATTTCAAAAGGAAAACACATTTATCCGGATGAGCAGATGCGAAAAAGATATTTACAAAGCAACAATGGATGCCTGTCACTGATCACGAACGTGCATTTGGGAAGAAAAATTCTTTTTCAGAGAAAATAAAACTAAACTTTCTCTTAAAACTACGAGACATTTCAATAATGCATAACTGTCACGGATCTGTAAAATAAAAATCAGAGAATGAACATGGG
This sequence comes from Stegodyphus dumicola, assembly GCF_010614865.2. Lineage (NCBI taxonomy): Eukaryota > Metazoa > Arthropoda > Arachnida > Araneae > Eresidae > Stegodyphus > Stegodyphus dumicola. The sequence continues at coordinate 21,730 of NW_023327621.1, read as the reverse complement.
TTTTGTAAACAATACGTAATTGTTATTTCTTCTCATCTAACTTCAATTCAGTTCCCAATTGACATTTCACTGACGCAAAAATTTATTATGCATTGTTACGCCTAATAGCTGCAACTGTTGGAAAGCTGCGTGGAATAGTTATGACATCCGTGCTATATCATTGGAGAAACCTTATATAGTATATCAACAAGAAATGACGGAATCTTTACTACTCGTGAAAGAAGAAGAAAAAAGGCAGCATGAGGATCTGCATATTATTTAGCCTTATAACTATGAGTGTTGCTGGCCCCAGTAAGTTTCAGTTTCAGCCGTTTATTTCTACTGAATCAGGTCAACAGTTTTTCAACTATAATCTTTTCGAAAGTCTAAAATAATATTTCAAGACAAAATAACAGAGATTTTCTAGATATCTTAAATTTATTATAATAGCTTAGATTTTATTATGGTAGCTTATTTCATGTATTTCTTAGATTTGTTGGAGATGCAGATTTTTTTAGATGCCTTCTAAAACAGAAGTTCTCAGCCACGGAGGAATACGGTCACCGCTTTCTGCTGTACGGTTAAAAAATATTCTAAATCTAAATAAATGTACATGTATTTTCCGAATTTTGTAAAAGGGGGAATCATCTACCAAGGTGAAAGGGGTATTTGGGGCAAGACAAGTTGAGAACCACTGTTGTGAAATATATAAATGATAATATCTTATAAATATGCGGCTTAAGTGTTTTTCGCCGATAGTTTATTGGTTGCTTGCGTAACTGTAAATTGTTTTATTTCCCGTGCAGTGCAGCGCGTGACGAATATTATTGGAAAGTTAAGCCGGAAAAATTAAAAATACAAGAGCACGTGCATTTAACATTTAATAAATAAATTTAACATCTGTTTGTCGACGATAGTTTATTGGTTGCTTGTGTATCTGTAAATTGTTTTATTTCCCGTGCAGTGCAACGCGTGACGAATATTATGAGAAAGCTTAAGCCGGAAAAATTAAAAATACAAGAGCAAGTGCATTTAACATTTAATAAATAAATTTAACATCTATATGTAATAGAATTCGGAAATATGCAACCGGCAATGATGACAAAACAAATAAAATGAAATAAATAAATATCTTTATTATAAGCGGCTTAAGTGTCTGTTTGTCGCCGATAGTTTATTGGTTGCTTGCGTAACTGTACTAGCCAATGGGGTGAAGTTGCCACGTCACAGGGTTGTCGTTTCAATTGAGACGTAAACAATTTCTTGTAAAACTTGCCTTTGCTATAACCATCCATAAGTCTCAGGGCCAAACGCTTAAGCGTGTTGGCATTTTTTACCTGAGCCTGCATTTGGACACGGTCAACTTTAAATTGCCTGTTCAAGAGTTCGTGAAAGAACGGACGTAAATTTAAAAATATTTGATGGTCCTCTGCAAGGCGAGCTTAAAAATGATGGAAAGATCTACACAAGAAATGTTGTGTACAAAGAGATCTTTGACATGTGAATTAACATTTTATTATATAAATCACCTTTATTTATTGAGCTAGAGGCGGCTCTTAAGAAATGTTAGAAGGGGGAAACCCCTTGTGGCAGTAAGCAAAGCCGCCTGGCCTGGGTAATTCAGTTTGAATTAGCAGACACCTTTGCATAAATCATTTTAATTACAATTTATAATATCTAGAACAGCTGTCATTTCATATGACCGCCGGGCTTTTTAGTAATGTATAAGCGATCTATAAAGCTATTAAATTTTTGCATGCAATGTAATGTAGAAGCTTTTCACTTCCTTGTACGAAGTAAAGGAAATATTATAAAAGCGAAAAATGTCGGCTATATTTTCAATATAATTGCAATGGAAATATGCATTTTTATCGTTTCCGAATCAATTTCAACTTTTTTTTTTTTTTTTTTTGGAGTGACGTTTGTACGTACGGCCAGAATAAACGACTCTTTTTTTTTCTACATCGAATTGTGAAATGCATTTAAAATGGATTAAAAATGAATTTTTCGTATACATACGTACACGTACGTACGAATGTAGCTTGCATAACTCAAAAACGATTAGCCGCAAAATGTTGAAATTTTGTATGTGTGACTGCTATAACATTTCGTTGTGCACCTTCTATTTTAATTGCAATCGGCAACATCAAAAGTGTGTATATATGCTTGAAAAACGTAAAACTATCCCTAAAGCTGCATTAAAAAATATTTTATTTTATAGAGAAGAATTATCTCCTTCGAATAGAAAGGAAAATTGGAAATTGCAAAGCTTATTGAAGTAAAAAGTTTTTTTTAAAATACGAGCTAGAACATGTATAAAGTTTTAACTAAAAGTAAATTGAAAAACATGGTAAAAACGGCTTAAAATTAAATTTAAGAAAATGTGATAAAACTGTAAAGGGCGAAAATTTTAAGAAAAATTATAGAATTAATTATTGCCATTAAACGGAAATTAATTGACTTTTCAAGGGGGAATAAACCTATTTCCGCTCAATTAACAATAATTAATCGAAGCGATTATGTTTTGCCATATTTATATGAATCAACCAATTATACAATTTCGAATCAGGAAGATATTGAATCAAAACTGATTCCAAGCACAAGTAAAGAAAAACCTTAGGAGGAGAAAAAATCAACTATTGAGCATTTAACCAATTTGATTCTACTTATAAACCCGGTATAAACCTTAACTAATTATTTGAGTAAAGATTGATGGAGTTTTACCTAAAATACCTTAAATAATGTATGCTTTATTCGCAACTTCCAGCAACCGTCAGTCACCTGTGATCGACAGTTCTCCTGAGCGTGTACTGATATTGGTAAAAATTATTTCCAATGTTATGTTATATATACTTAATTATTATTGAAAAAAACGAAAAGATTTGGATTTTAACGATTGCCCAAAAGGGCTCAATGTGGTTTTTAGTGGCGAATATCAATACAGATGGCTCAAGTAATATAGCGAAACATTTCATAAGTTACTAGACGAACAGCTATTTAGATTATACTTCGGAAATTTGGATATTTTCTGTCTATTGGAAAACTGGAAAGTATCTAACATGGTAGGGTACGAACTGCGCGAAATTTGATCGGAGATCCCCAACCAGCTCTTATCTAATCCACGAACTGCGGGACGTTTCCTGTCCCCTCTTTCTTTAGCAAGAAGATTGGGTGCTACAAAAAGTCATTTATCGCCATTAATGGGACATTTTATTGAGACTGCAAGACTGTATTTTCATTTATCAATATTGTAAAAATTGTGCATACAAAACAAATATTAAAGTCTGGCGTGTGCTAAAGTAAAAATGAATTTCTTTTACACTCATTTTAAAGTTTTATGATGTTTAAAAGAATGATGAGCCAGATTTTTTTTATTCTCTGTAAGAATTAAAAACTTTTCAAGTTGTAGATTTAAGTCGCTGATATATATATATCAGTTTTTAATAATAAAATTGATAGATTAATGACATACACAAAACTGATACATAATCAACCTATCAAATATCGGATTTGTAGCGCATTTTAAATTAGTTTCTTGTCTAAATAGATATTAACAAATCATCTTAGATAGCAGAATGGTTTTAACTATCAAATTTATCATTTTAGGTAAACAGTTCTAATTTAATTTAAACAAGTCTCTTTATTAAATCTAAAAATTGGATTTCTTAAGTGGTTCTAAATTCACACTAATATTATTGCAATATATTGACGCATTAAGCTTTCCATTTTTAGTCATTGAAGTTATTTAACTATTTAGAGTTTATTATTTATGGTTTTATTTTAAGTTTAACTTTCTTACAAGTTCCATATTTTAATACTAGAAACGTTTAAATATTTTTTCTATTTTCCAGTTACTCTACCTGATGTACTTTGGCATACATTTAATGCAAATTTAATTAATAAATTGATAATTATGAGCGTCTGCAGAAAATTCATAATTAATAATAATTAACAAAAAAGAATCGAACTCCCTTTTATTCATATTTTGGGATTTTCATTTCCCTTTTAATCCATTCCTGTTTCATATATTGTTGCACTGTATTCAAATTTTCGTGTATGTAGAATTTATATATTTTATATTGTATTTATGCCAATTTATATTTAAATGATAATTTTTTACAAATTCTTGCATCATAACTAACATCATAACTAGTTGCATCATAACTAGTTAACAGAAGATATTCTAACACCTTGGTAAAGTTTAATCTTCAACACGCAGCTCATTTTCCAACCTATTTTCAGGCTGAATTATTTGTAAAATCAATTATTTGAAATTATTTTTAATAAAGATGGTCGCTAAATTACGCTAATAATATTTCTAACTGTTGTAATTTATAATACAACGAGTTCATGTGATTTATAATATAATTCATTTATAATTTTTTCAGCAGTATTGAAATTAATAGCAGATACTGAAAATGTTATACATTTAGATTACAATGATTTAGATTTTCATTGCCTTCTTCACTAACGCTTTTATATTACATTTTTGATATTTCATAATCGCATACAGATACGTTTAACTCATTCACCAAACATGTAAATCTCTAATTCAGCGCACTTTTGTTCTTACGTGCGCTGTAATTGTTCAGCCTAATTTCAAGCGGAAAAGTCACTAATCATTGATAGTTCGACCCGAGTTTCTAATCCCAGAAAGCACCCATCTCTTTCTTTTTTTGTACTTACTTTGTAAAAACGTATCGTAAAAATTTCAGTTCATTAAGAAAAATTATTTTTGAAATTTATTCTTTAAAAATATTGCAAAAATTTTCCCCTTAGCATATCTTTTTACAAATCCCTTTAATAAGAAAAAATAAGGAAAGAAATTAACTCGGATTCGATGATTGATACCTAGGTCCAAATTATATGTAACCTTTTCCAAAATCATAGAGTTTATATGGATATCAATAAATTAAGGAATATTTCCCCATCTAATTTTCTTAACATGTTTATTCCAGCATTTTCTTTTCACACTGTAGCGCTTAACTTTATGAGTTTTCTATAATCATTCAATTTCTATAGCTATGGTAACTTTGCATACTTCTGACAAGTAACTTTGCATACCTTCTGACTTATATTTTTACCACTCTATTTTAATTCCTGTTGACTATCAGTATATTATTCACTTGCTTCACAAGTGCAAATATTTATTTTGTACGCAAATCTACGTAAAATAGCAATAAAACTTCAGTTATGCGGAGCTCCTGATCGATTGCTTGTTTTAGATTGAATGAAATTAAGCTTAATGTTACTGTTAATTCGTTTGTTATTAATTTAATTGTACGTTTCTATTTAATTATATGTTCAGATATTTAAAAGTATATTACACACACTTTTGCATCCCAATTTTTAGTTTTTGGTTAAAAAAATAAGCTTTTATTTATTGAGAGGCCTGATTGATTATATTAATTTGCAGTACTGTTTATCTAATTCTTTTCTTCTAGATAAATTTTAGAAAAAACTTCTTAGCATAATAATTTAAATTTATTTTGTAACAGACCTATTTAAGTGTAATTGAACTATTTTATTCACGCCATGAACTCATGAACTGTAACCGAACTATTTTATTTAAACGCCATCTCGTGGCGATATGAAAAAACGTCAGTCGAACTCCAGCCGCCATGATGATAGTTTACTATGTTATGTTATTCAAATGTTTGATGTTCCATTTGGTATATGTTTCATTTTTATGTATATTTCTTTTGTTTGTAACCGTTCCTGTGTGCTCTCTTAATAATACTCCTTTAAAGCTAGCCGGCATTAGTGTCTATTGAGGAACGGCTGCATGACATTGGACGCCCAACTAAATTTGAATCCAAAATTGGCGCAACGTAATGTTTAGAATTTCTGTTTGGCTTTGACAAGCTCTTACTCCCGAATTTAACTTTTAGTTGCTGGAGATCGGATCAGTTTGTTTTCAGGTGTGGACTACTGGTCAAATGGTCTGGAAACCAATTCTGGAATTAAAATTGTCATACCGTGCTGCTAGCACATCGAATCATCAACTGGACAATTTCAACGGAAAAGATAAGTAGCCATTGGAGCAGTGTTGCTACAAGGGGAGAAAAATGAAGAACACCCTATAGAATATGCCAGCCGCTTGCTGACTGCATCAGAACGAAACTATTCCACCATAGAAAAAGAAGCCTTAGCAGTAGTATGGGCACTCAACAAATTTAGAGGATATGTTGAAAGCCAGTCTATCACAATCACCTCTGACCACCAACCATTGAAATGGCTGATGTCTTTAAAGTCACCAGCTGGTAGGCTCGCAAGATGGGCCTTACAAATCCAATCCTACAATCTGGCTATCAATTACATTCCTGGACGATTGAACTTTATTGCTGATCTATTGTCTCGTCCTATTTGTGAACACTCAAGTATAGATTCTTGTCAAGTATGTGCTGTCTCTGTCGAAATCCCTACTATTAGCCCTGCAGAATTAAGACAATCACAGCCTAGAAGATGATGATCTTCGGAAGATCATCGAAACTTTTGAGAGTCCAGAGAAAGAAGCAGACTGTGCAACTTGGACTGGAAGAGGCTCCTACGTTATGAACAGAGGAGTTTTGTACCGATATTCCCTGATTCAGAAGAGGAGAAGAAGCTCAACTAGTTATACCTCAAAAAGGAAAAGCAGAATTCTTGAAAGAATATCATGATTCGCCAACGGCGGTCACTATTGATCTGAGGAACATTTTATCGAATAGCAAAAAGATACTACTGGGTTGGAATGAGAAAGGATATAGCGAATATGTCAAAAGCTGTCTCGAATGCTGTCGTTATAAAGCCACTAATCAAAAGCCATCTGGTTTACTTCAAACTCCAGTCTATGCTCAACGTTTTGAGACCTTGTCAATTGATCTTTTCGGTCCCCTTCCTGAAACACCGTCTGGTGAAAAAATGGATTTAATTGTGCAGGACTGTGTGCTACGAAGTGGACAGAACTATTTGCTTTAAAGGAAGCCACGGCCAGAGAATGTGCTACTATTCTTTTGGAGGAAGTCGCCCTTCGATTTGGGTTACCCAGGAAAATAATAAGTGATAATGGTACCCAGTTTACTAGTGCTGTTATGCAACAACTATGCTATATCTTGAACATTGATCAAAGTCTTACTCCTGTCTATCACTCACAATCTAACCCAGTTGAAAGGAAGAATAGAGATCTGAAACCCCGTTTAGCAATACTTATTGGTAACGACCATCAGTCATGGAAGGATAAACTGCCATTAATAAGGTTTGCTTTGAGTACAGCCAAATGTGATTCAACTGGACATGCTGCTGCTTTTCTTCAATTTGCACCAGAGTTACGAACCTTAGATGATGTAAAGCATGATATAAAAGCCGTAATTGAGAACGATAATTTTTTCCCGAAATTACTCCATATTTGAAACGTTTTGCAAGAAATGTACAACAGGTACGAGAAAGAGTCGAAGTGCATCAAGATAAGCAGAAACGATATGCTGACAAAAAACGAAGAGAAACGCCGAAATTCGTTCCTGGAGATAAAGTTTGGGTCACCCTCCACCCAATCAGCAAAGGTCCACTGAAGAAAACTGCTAAATTCATACCCAAGAGAGATGGTCCTTATGTGATAGTGACTACAAGATCTCCAACCACTTATGATATTGCCGATCCTCATGAACCAGACAAAATTCTCGGCAAGTATCATGTTTCAGCCTTGAAACCATATCAAGATCGAAATAAGCAAAACTCAGCTCGTGTAATTCCAGTGGTTCCCTTAAAGAAAAGAGGACGCCCGAAACGGTAATACCATCCGAATCTGCACCTGTTGCACAAGGTGCTGGGTGACGCAAAATCTACTCGTCAAAAACTGGAGCCCGTCCATCTGATTCTCCGCCCGCTGCACAAAGTAGACAAATGTCAGTTCCTGACTTCTTGCCGAGACGTCTACGAAGTCAGAGGGGCAGAGGGGGAGGATGTAACAGACCTATTTAAGTGTAATTGAACTATTTTATTCACGCCATGAACTCATGAACTGTAACCGAACTATTTTATTTAAACGCCATCTCGTGGCGATATGAAAAAACGTCAGTCGAACTCCAGCCGCCATGATGATAGTTTACTATGTTATGTTATTCAAATGTTTGATGTTCCATTTGGTATATGTTTCATTTTTATGTATATTTCTTTTGTTTGTAACTGTTCCTGTGTGCTCTGTTAATAAATCCTTTTATAGCTAGCCGGCATTAGTGTCTATTGAGGAACGGCTACAATTTACAATTTATACGTCAGTGCTCCAAACGCATAGTAATGTTGTTATAATAGATTTCATGCTAAGCTTTTTTTTAATTTAACTATCAATTTCTGCAAACATTTACATGATTACTTTAATTAACGAAAAATATTTCTAGCACACTAACGCACTTTGATTCGGAATAATCTTTTGCACGCCAGTGAACTATATTAAATTTTCCAGTCTAGTTCAGACATCTTAACTATTATTGATCCAATTTATAAAAAATATAATTGGTATGCTTTAAAATTATTTAATTTATAATATTATTATAATATTCCTTGCTGTAATATTATAATTAATGAAAGATGTTTGTAATGCTAATATGTATATTTACTAATACCTTTTATTTTCTTTGTTAGCTCTCGCATTGATTACTGTTATTCAAACAATTAGCCTGCTTGTTAAATATTCTTTACTTGTTCTTATAATTGTGATATGTCTTTATTTTCTATTTCTTTATTTTTATTTTCTTCTTGGCTACAATTGGCTTCGAAAAGTAAAATTGTAACCCTGTAGGCAACAGGGGGAAGAAATTTTGGTTCACGCAGTTGGACTATACAAGGACGAGGGGGGATTTTGATTCGCGCACTTGCAGTACACCCTCTAAGGTACATTATTCTCTGAAAATATTGAATGTCTGTAATGAGATAGATCGCGAATTCAGTGCATTTTTTTTCAATCAATGATGTTCAAAATAAAAAGATAATACTTTTATGAACTATTCTTCTGCTTTTCAGTTGCTTAGTTTATTATTCCCTAATAGACAGATGCAATCTGAAAGATAAATAGCTTAGATTTTGCCCAATGGAAACAGACTTCAACGAAAAATGAAAATCTACATCAGTGGACAACGTAAAATCGTGTTTCGAGAATAAAAACTGTTTTGGGTTAAAAATTATGTATGGTATTTTGAGTATTAATCATTTATTATTATCCTATGTATAAATTAGTATTTAATCTGTGCCAGGAAATGCATTGCTTTGCATACTGATTTTCATGTTAAATTTAAATGAAATTTCTTTAATTTCTTTGTTTTTTAGCATGTCCCATCAACCAACACTATGAATCGTGTGGAAATGCTTGTCCTTCTACCTGTGAAAGTCTTGATAAACACCCAGTGATATGTGTTGCCATGTGTGTTCCAGGATGCCAGTGTAATCAGGGATATTTGATGACAGAAAGGGGCCTCTGCGTAAAGCCCGAAGATTGCCCATAATAAGGTTGAGTTCACCAAAATGCTTTTTAGTTAATTTTCTTTCGAATTTATAAATATTAATGATTATTTGATGAATTTTGATACTTTAATTTTAATATTGGTAAGAATTTAAATAGCATAAAAATCCTAATCGTACTTATATTTTACTGAAAAATTATCATAAAAAATATTTCCTTAGAATATTATATTAAAATAATAAACCTGATATATTTTTCCAATTTTTCTTTTACAGGAAAAGGAAATCTCATAAGTAACCATAATGTTGTGCAACTCTGGCAGCAAAATAGTAATAGATTCGTATTATAAGTTTTACAAATATATGCATGAATGTGTACTGTAGAATTTGCAAGTGGTTCATAATTGTATATTGCTTTATCTGTTGCTTGCTTGAAAGAACTGTATTACAAATAAATTATATTACAAATAAAATGGAGTTTGAAGTTTATTATTTTTATCATTTGATTGAAATTATCATTAATTATGCGCTATATATGAAATCTAAAGCCAAAACTAGTAGCTATATGTAAAATATTTCAATTTTAGTTATAGCAAAGATATAAGGGCATTTGCGGTTCTAAAATTATATTTCACAGTTGCATTATTCCACTGAACATGTTCTTATTACCCTGAGCTTCCATGTCTAATTTTCTAACTTTCAAACAAATATCAGAAATTTCAGTACAAATACTGTATAGCAGGGGTGGGCAGACGTTTCCAAGGTACGGCATATTTTTAATTTTTTCAAGGTGTTGCGGTTTCCCCTCCCCCAGTGGCATAGGTGTGGTGAGCTAAAACAAAAGATCTACAATATTATTATAACCATAATAAATACGGAATATGTACTTATCTACCTAACACTACCTAAAAAAACTTACTCTTTTAAAACCGCGGTTAGAATAAACGCAAGATACAAACATAACATTAATATCCACAAATATAATAATTTCAAATGATGCATTTATTATCAAACAATTCAAAATACATTAAAAGATAAATCATTTTCATTTAAAGTTAGCTCTCGTAGTTATAGTTTGTAGAAGACTTAGTTTGCATACTGTCCGTCAATCTTCAGTATCTCGGTATATAATTATTAACAGCTAATCTTGCACTGGATTCTAAGTGTTCCTTTGTAAAACAGGAAAGATATGTTGTCTTAATAATATTCATCGTTAAAAATGCAGATTCACACAAGTAGGTAGAGCCAAAGAACGATGTTAAATGAAATGCAAATTTTTAAAAATTAGGATACTTTACTTCGTCCATTAGATTTCAAATGTTATTCTTAGGTTCTGAACTATGTGCTTTTAAAATTATGCCATTTTAAAAGAGAGAAACTTCGTTTTCTTCAAGAGGTAAAAAGAATATATAATATATATTTTCAGTTATTTCTTCCACATCAACATTGCCAAATGAATAACACATGAATGCAACAATTGGTTCTAGTCTAGTAAATTCTTGAAAAATGTCTCTCAAATTCGGAGTGACTTTTATTATTGCATCATAATATTTCTCTTTGTTTAATGTACCTACGTTTTTAAACAACTCATCGGAAATATTTTTGAAATTCTTTAATTCATTCTTCGTCAACTGGGAACATATTAGCTTTAACTTATTTTTGAAAGTATTAATCAATCCAATCAATTCCACTATTGTTTGATATTTTTCCTTGCAATTTAAGTTCAGTTCATTAAGATGGTTTGTTATATCAACAGCAAAAGCTAAATCCATCAACCAAACATCATCACTAAGTTCAACGTACGCTTTATCATTTGATTCCAAAAAATCTTTACCTCTTATAGTAGGTTCCTGAATCTTTGTAAAAATATACTCCGACTTAACCATCGAACATCTGTATGATATAACAATTACCCCGTAATCAAATTCGGGTGTGTGGGTTTTTTTTTTTTTTTTTTTTTTTTTTTTTTTTTTTTTTTGCTAGTTGGGCCAGAAACATTCTTCTCTGAAGACTTCTTCTTCGAATCGGATTCACAATTTTCATGCTGATTCCCGCATAACATGACGCATATTTAGAATTTTACAACAGAACGCCTGTTGCTGAAAAACGCAGGAAGAAAAGAAAGAAAATGCGGTTAAGTCATCGTTCTCTGATATACATAGTCAAAAATCCATAGACTATGCCGGCCATTAATGGGGCCCCATTAGTTGTCATTGATACAACTTTATAAATTGGAATTGTTCTACCTATGTATTTTTTGAAGGTACAGTAAACATCTTTACGTCGTGTTTTCTTCTTTAGATGTAATACTGTTAATAATTCTTCTCTTCCACTCATATTCTTAAAAACCATTCTTATAAAAATGCAAGTTGAGAAGTATGAACCATGTCCGTAGATCCGTCAAACTGCAAGAAAAAGCAAATGAAGTTAGTAATATCTTCGGTCAGCTGATCAGCCAAATCAGAATTCACCATTTCTGTGCCGGGCGTGATATTGCTGTGGAAACGTTGTAAGTCTTTAATTGCGAAATTAATTTTATTTTTGTTCTTGAATGAATCAAATAATGAATCGCTGGCTTCCAGACACGTTTTTTTTTTTATCATTTCTCCACCTGCGAAAAGTTTCTTATGTTTTGCTGACACATGGTTCACACGAAAAGATGTAACTGTTGCAGTCTTAGATATAGTAGTATTGGGTTTAATAAAATAAATGATTGTTGTACCCGATTAATTGCGATTCAAATTCTTTTAACGTTTGTTTACGCAATTACGTTTACTTTTTAACGGAAAATCTGCATCAAAACTTCCATGCGTGCTTTTGAAATGCCTTTCAACGTTTCCTTTTTTGGAAGTTCCACATTTGCATGACATATAGCACACATATTATGCATTTACCATTGTAAAGAAAAACTATTATTCTCATTCTGTATTAAAATTGTGTGTTTTCCTTTCTTAACACTTGTTTTCGACATTGTGCCCCTCTTTTAAAATATGGCAGATTACTATTTTTACTCCATAAACGCAAGTAACACAAAATTGTCAAGTTGAATGTTTCAAGAACAAGAAGCGACTGCTAATCCATGGAGCGTGGACGTATTCGATCGATGGTTCTCCATCGAATGGTCGGAGTGAAGAATAGTCAATATAGTCTTTTACTTTACTCTGTTACAGAAGGGGAAACTGGCCCTGCAAGGCCATGCCCCTTCTGGTTTGCCACGCAACTATGAAAACCAATGTTTCGGAAGATGGTCGAGTCTTCTAATTCGCTAAAATGTGACGGTGACTACAACATATACTACTATCATAAATAAGGATAAGGTAGTTATGACCTTGAAGTGCCGATTTTAACGTAACAGATTTTAGACACAGAATCCGAACAAAGAAGTAACTAACTAAAGTCAGTTAGAATGAAGCAGAAAAATAGAACATTTAACTGTGCAATGACATAGTTGCAATCTAGAAGAATTATTTTTGAACAAGATCCAGGTCTATAGCCCGCCGTGACGAGAGAGTGACAAACAAGTGAAAACAGATTTAATTCTTGCTTTCTTGGATACTAACAATACTGAAGAGATATTCCTTTTTTTTTAAATCCAGTATGTCACATGACGATATGAGGCCTCCTCACTCAGAACAAAAAAAAAAAAAAAAAAAAAAAAAGGATAAATCAGTTCTTCCACACAGTCCTTCGAAGACTTAGTGTATTTCAGCTCAAACACATGCAGGTACTCTTCATCGGGATGCCGGGCGAAAATGCCAAGCCCGGGAAAAAAGGAGATTAGCTTAAATTTTTGCAGCTACAACATCAAAGAGAAAGAAACTCGCTTCCATCATACACACTGGGAGACCAAAGAAAGCTTGCACGATAAACTCCCAAAAGTTAGCATTTTACCCCACTCTTACTGTCTTTCTCTATGCAGCATCTCCATCTCGCACCTTCGCAATCTCCTCCTTCTCCTCCCTCCTCGTGGACAAAAATACCGCCTTTTAAAAAGTTCCACAGTTAAGTTTTGCCGCCAATGAAAAAAGGATCAAGGATCAACGAAGTGCAATTTACGGAGTTCATAGGCAATTACGCCTTTACCTCCACATCTTCAAAGGAAATTACATCATCAAAAAGAGGGGATTGTCAAATAGGGTAAAAATTTTGAGAAGCCGAATGACTTGGAATAAGTGCCTTCACACTGAGTCAAAAAAAGGCAAAAAACTCAGAAGGTCTTAATTTTGCGCCGAAAAAGGGCCAGAATAATTTAGATAGGGGCAGCCATAAAATTTAGACTAGAAAAATAAAAGGTGAAGTTTCCTTGAACCTTGATAATCATGTTTTGCATACGTCAGAGGTGAAGAACTCGCAGGGGAATTTTCCGATGCGCGGTCTTCAGGGTTGGGGGGAGGGGGGAACCTGTTTACAGGTCGAAAAAGTAGTTCTGCCAGTGATCAGCTGGGAGGGAGAAGTTTCATTTTTGACCGCTATTCAATGCGGTATTTAAAGGCCTAAAAGGACGCTGTTAAAGCGCCTAAGAAAGTTCCTTCTTAAAAGGAAGAAAAGAGCAGTATTAAAAATCTTTTTCATCAGTTTAATTTCAAAGTTAGAAAATATTTTTAAATCAGTCCTTTTTGACTGTGATGTTTCTTATTAAAGAAACGTTAAAGGGGTTCCTCGAGTTAATGCCGTGTGCATTAAAGAACTTTAGAGGCGGGGGGGGGTTAAGGAACGAGAGGTAAGTTATTCACGTGGCTATCAGTGTGCTCATATCTAGCCCGTTTAAATGGCAGAGCTGAATATTCCCTGGTTGAGAACCGCTCTGGGTCTTTTCCGGGAAGAAGCAACAGCAGGATCGTATACGGGTAGCATATGAAGCACAGGATTAGCAACACGTTGAATATTTTTGAAAAATTTTTCCGAAAGTCGCTGTATATAGCGATTAATGGGCATAATTTTGAGGTCGTTATGAATCTCTTCGTTCCGTACGAACCACGGAGCTTTTAGAATTTGCCGAAGCATTTTAGATTGAAAAATTTGGAACATGTTTTCTGTTAGTCAGTGCAGCATGGGCCCCATACGGGACACGCATACGTAAGAACGGCCTAATCATTGATTTGTAGAGCAAGATTTTGTTATCAGTTGACAGGTCGCTATTTACTAGCTAAAAGGGGGCGTAGGGCGGTTTTGACAGCTGTCGCACCCGCTATGATTTTGCGGATGTGAGGCTGCCAAGTTAATTTTGAGTCTAGTAAAACACCTAGATATTTGTAAGAAGAGATCCAGGGAATGGGTTCACCGAAGAGCATTAAATTAGGTAAACTTGGGATATTTCTTGGGATGAACACAGTGGTGGCACATTTTGCGAGTTTAATTTTGATTTTATACAGACCGAGCCAGAATTAAGGTCGAAAGGTAACTCTGCAATTGGGAGATTACCTGGAGGATGTTGGAATGTTGTGAAATGATAGCTGTATCGTCTGCGTATAACGCAAGATCGATATTTGGGGCCTTAGGAATATCATTTACATAAAGGTTAAAGATTGAAGGGGCGAGGAGGCTACCTTGAGCTACCCCAGCATAGATTGGGCGGGGAGAGGAGAATTCGTGGTTAACTCGCACGCGGAAACTGCGTCCGGTCAAGTACGAGTTAATAATTTTAATGAGATGAGCCGAAAAACCAAGCCGCATGAACTTGTAAATAATCCCGTCATGCCAAGTCCTGTCAAAGGCTTTGGCAACGTCTAGATAGACAATTACCAGTTTTCTCTCGCTTACGAAAGCCTTCATGAATGAATTCCACTACACGGAGTAACTGGTGTACCGTGGAGTGTTTAGGTCGGAAGCCGAATTGTTCCGGGATTAGTAAATTTTGATCCCGACAGAATTCATTCAGGCGATTAAGTAAGACAAATTCATAGATCTTAGAGAGAGAAGGATAACAGACTTATGGGTCTGTAATTGACGGGCAAGTTTAAATTTTGTCCCGGTTTTGGAATGGGGACGACTGCTGCAATTTTCCAACAGTCGGGGAAATAGCTTCTCCTGAGCATTAAATTTATGAGTACCGTGATCCATACGATAAACATAGGGGGGGAAGTTTTTGATCATGCGATTCGAAATAGAATCTATGCCAGGTGCCTTGTCAGGTTTCAGTTTCAATTTATCAATGAAAACCATGACTTCAGTAGGGTCCGTTGGCCTGAGTTCAGTTGTGGATAGGTTGTGTTAAAAAATCTTTAACCCGTGCTTGTATGCGCCCCTGTGTAACCGGGCGCTTACAGTAGCAGTCGTGGTTTGGTGTGAATTGAGTTGCAAGGCTGTCAGCTATGACATCAGCCTTTTCTGAGTCAGTGTAGGCCATCTGTGCGCCATCGGCCGTTTGAAGGGGCGGAATGAGTGTTTTATGTTTGCGTAATCGGGCGGCTGCGCGCCAAATCGATTTGTCTTCAGTCGTTAGGGACTCAATGTATGTTTTCCACTCCGCTTGTTTTAATAAGCGGGTTTCGGTCCTTATCTCGTTCTGTATCTTGCGAAATTGGGCACGGATATTGGGATCTCGTGACCTTTGCCAAATTCTTCGCAAGTAGTTCCGCTGCTTAATTTTGAATTTAGTCTCAGGTGGGAGCCTAGCACCTGGTGTTTACGTGGTTTTGAAGCCGCAGCTCTCGCTTCTTTCAGTAAAGACTCCAAACTTTTTTAATATGCCTGTCAAAGTCCGAATTGCTGGAAGTTTTGATGGGAGGGAGTGAATTTATTCCAAAATAAATATAAAGTCGTCCCAATTTGTTGAGACTTGCTCCTCTAATTTTGAGTATCGATTTTGAATATCTAAGGTTATCAAAACAGGGTAGTGATCAGAGTCCAATTCCTGAATCACTTTTATTTCATGCCGAAAAAATATATTATAAAAGGCAGCCAGATCAAGAACTGCAGGGGAACCTCTTACAGGGTAAAACGTCGGGAGGGTAGGAGCTATGATCTGAACATGGTTACTCTGGCACCATGAATTTAGACTAATACCATACCTGTTCCTATTTAGAACAAAACCATGCGGTATGGCGTGAATTTAGATCACCAGCAATTATTAGGTGATTTGAAATATTCAAAAGTTTATCAAAATCACTGACAGGAAAAGCTGGCCTTCCACGTGCTGTAGACAGTGGAGGTAAATAAGCTGAGACTATTGTCAGCGGGGAGGAATTTTGAAGGAAAATTTTGATGATTGTCGCTTCCAAAAAATTTAAATCAGGGGACGGTATCATGTGGTGCTTTAACGAACGCTTCACATAGATACAAGTGCCACCACAGGGATTTCTGCCCTGTGACACCCTGTCAGTACAATAAATGTCATAATTCCCAATTTTGGGAGTATTCCCTGGGGTAAGGTGAGTCTCTTGGACTAAAAACACGTCAATATCGTGCTCTACTACAAAATCACGAACTTCGTGAATTTTAGATGTTAAATCCATTGGCATTCCATGTGCCAATGATCAGTTCTCTGATGGTGTTTGAACTGTTATTCATAAAATTGAATTTTAGGCCGTTATTAGAGGTTCATCACTGAAAAACAGAAGACATGGGTCTAAAAAAGCCGAATTAGGTTGAAAGCTCAACATAGCTTTCATAAATATAAAATGCCCTCATTAAAGCATCTGCTTGCCTGAGTTTAGGCATTGCTTTTTTGAAGGCAAGGAGCAGAATATGCTTGTCTACCGCTGGGTCGCGGGAGATTTCAATTAAGCATTTTAGTGTAGATGAAAAGACATCGTCGGAATCATTGCTACACTCTGCTGTGGCTGACACTGCTGGGGCTGCAGGGGCTTCTGCAACCGGCAGTCTTGGATTCGTGGATTTGAATCCGTGCTCGGTGGTGTTCTTCACCATCTGTGCATAAGATGGTGAACTGACGTTGCTTGGGGGAGCAGGCATGGGACGTCTTGTCTCAGCAGTTGCTGGGGGCTTAGAAGAACCCTGCGGGGGGCTGTCTGAGCAGCTGCCCTAGTCTTAGGCGCGGAATTTTTTACCACGAGCCCGTTTGTTACCTGGGTAGCGGGGACAAGATTTTTATACGATGCAGCAGGATGATCTCCACCGCAGTTGCAGCAAGTGGCAGGTACATCTAATCCTTTGGTACACTCACGTGCCCAATGGGGTCCAGAGCATCTGACACAACGGATTGGAAGGGTGCAGAGTTCCGAAGAATGGAAAAAGCCCTGGCACCGAAAGCACTGAGTAGGGCCCTTGCGGCCGCGGTAACGCTCAATGCTGATCTCTGTGCCCCACATGTCAGTGACGGCAAACAGATGATCGAGGAAGGGTGTGAGGGATAACTTGTAAATAACAAGTGGCATTGGGATGTCTGGAGCCAGGCTGAGTAAGCCGAACGATGCGATGCACTTTAAATCCCATCGCCTCAACTTCCTCTTTGATGTCCCCGACGTCTGTTTCAACAGGGAGGCCTCTGATGACAATTTTGACTGGCCGGTCCTGCTTTAAGATCGAAAGTTTTGAACTGGATGCCGGCTTGCTTCATCCAGCGGGTGACCTCCCTGAACTCCAGCTCTGCTTGCACAAAAATTTTGAGATAAGGTCCAGTCAGAATGCTTCGTAAATTTGGGGCAATTTCTTTCATGAAAGACACTTGTGTCTTCCAGTTCTTGCTGCTTTTGAGATGTATTGCGGGAATCTCAGGCTGCGGTGGGGGGATACGTTCCGTGCCTGCTCGGAATTTACTTCCTATTTACTTCCTCAGTGGTGCTCTCATTATTCATTTCAGAGTCATTATTTTCATCATTATGATTGAATTCCTAATTCTTTCATACTTGTTTGTAGTCCTCTCCTTTTTAGGAGTAGCATTTTTGGGGCTATTTACTAATTTTGAATATGGAATAACAGAATTGGGTGCTTTAACGTTTTAGCGTTTGAAAGCCAAATCATCTATTGTAAGATCCACAATCGGCGCCTTCCCTTGCTTTCGAGCCGCGGGGGTGATAAACCCGTCGGAGTCGATTGTCTGCGTCTTTCGCTTTCGCGATGACGTCGACTGGACCGGTTTCCCCCGCACCTCGTGCGTGGGTTTAGATGCCTCATGCTTCACAAGGATCTTCTGCGGTTTGTGCGGCGGGCATCTTGGCTAAGCGCTCGCTCTCCAATATATTCAAAAATTCTTCTCTGGTCGAGGGAAGGTGAAAAATCGGAACATCAAGGGTATTAGCAATGTCATTAATCTTGTGAAAAAGAGACTTACCCGCCCGGTCGAGCTGGTCGTAACCACTTGAATCCAATGGAGATGGAGTTCTCTGCATGAAGCTCTTCTGCCTCTGTATAGCTTCAAATTGTTGTTTTAAGTCATAGAACTTGATCACTAGATCCATGCGTTCGTCTTCTGGCGACGCTGATTGCACAGGAGGAGCCTGATTCCTAGTTTCACTCATATCCTCATCAATAATATCATTATTCATTACAAAATTCCCAGAATTGCCCTGAGTTGGCGGGAGCTCGTCACACGAGCGACCATCACCCTTGCCGTCCATCCTCGAATGCCAGAAAAGGATCGGGTGCATTTAGGAGTATAGCATTACGCCTTACTCCACATCTTCAAAGGAATTACCATCAAAGAGGGGATTGTCAAATAGAAAATTTTGAAAAGCCGAATGACTTGGTAAGTCCTCACACTGAAAAAAAAAAAAAAAAAAAAAGGCAAAAATCTCAGAAGGTCTTAATTTTGCGCCGAAAAAGGGCCAGAATAATTTAGATAGGGGCAGCCATAAAATTTAGACTAGAAAAATAAAAGATGATGTTTCCTTGAACCTTGATAATCATGTTTTGCATACGTCAGATGAAGAATACGCAGGGGAATTTTCCGATGCGCGTTCTTCAGGGGTGGGAGGGAGGGGGGAACCTGTTTACAGGTCGAAAAAGTAGTTCTGCCAGTGATCAGCACAAGCGTCTAGCCCCTCAGAGGCTAGTTTCCTCCTGGTTCCTCCCTGAACATCTGCGCAGATTATTGCGCATGTCGTCATTTCCCTGAAGGCTCCTCGTATTTACTATTATTTACTACAAGCGTTTAGCCCCTCAGATACTAGTTTCCTCCCGATTCCTCCCTGATCATTTGCGCAGATTCACGCGCAGCGTGGTCAAAGCCGATTTTTTTAAAATGCCATGCGTTTAACGTTACGAACTGGGTGCGCATTACTGAGTGTAAATTAATTTCTTTTGTTAGTTTTTCTGAATAAGTTTTCTTTTTAATTGGTATACATATTTATTTGTTCAGATGTTTTATTATAAATCTTTACATAAAGGAAGAATTCATGATTTATTCATTTATTCACCTACAGATCATCGCCCAAAGCTATTAGAGATACAGATATAAAAACTTAGAAGCTTATTCCTTTTGTACCGAAGATGTCATTTAAGAAGCGATTTTTTAAGTTTCGGTGGGCAAAACGTGTTTTTATGCTTTTTCATATAAGGAAGAATCAGATGTACACTGCTCAAAAAAAAAAAAAAAAAAAAAAAGGGGACAGTGCTATATCTCCCGTTCTACTGAGCCGATTGACAAAATTCAAACCACGTTTTTCATGTCTCGAAAGCGCGACTTAGGATATATATTAGATTTATATATAGTACTATTCTAACATAGGTATTTTGACACAAAATCGGACTTTTTCTGAAATAACATACCAATTTTTTTTACATATTTCGACTCTAAGACTCAAATTATGCCAGAATACCAAGTTTTGTAAAAATCGTATGATTAGTTTTTAAAATATTAGCTCTCAAAATTTTAGCTCCTCAATGTTAATTGAACTTGGCAAATATTTATTAATATCTCTTTTTTTTATTAAACTTTTTTTTTTTTTCTCTCACATTTCGAAATTTTGGTTCATTCCAAATAAAAAATTTACCCATTTTTTGCGTTTTTTTTTAAATTTTTATTTTTAAATAATTTTCTATAGATTTTTTCGAAAAAAATTTTGAATTATAACCTATAAAACTTTTACCATCATCTTAAAGTAGGTGTATTTTTAAGCATATCTGCAAAAAATTAGACTTTTTTATTCAAAATTTTCTAAGATATACACGAATTTACATAATTTCGCGTTTTGAAATTTGGCACCTTTTTTTTGAGGGCGGGCGATAATAACGCCAAATGTGGTCTATGGATTTTTGTTACACTGAATTGCCACAGCTATTTTTAACCTTAAACTTCAAGTAAAATTTTACGGAGAATTAATTATATGAACATTTTTTCCCCTCAATGATGCGTAATAAATATTTATTAATACTATATGAAAGGCTATTTTTTTTTAATTATAGATGATATTATTCAAATTTTTAACTATTTTTTTTTTTAAATTTCTCTCGTCATCTTTTCTTTTTTTAAAAAAATTTAAGGGTAAGTTTTTTGTAAGAGTAAATTTTTTACCTTCGGCGTTTTATCGTCTGCTACTTTACTTCGTTTAAATCGAATTGTCTAAAACTGAGAATTTTCGTTTGATATTTATTTGAATTTTATGACATTAACTGCATAATTTATTTCTAAACAAACTGTTGCTTTTGAAGTGGCTGAAAGAGCGGCTGATACCATTATCCATATTTTTAAAGCACAGTATATTTTTATAGAAACATAATATTTAGAATAATCATTTTTATAAAAGTCAAATTATGATATAAACATACAACCCTCTAGAGACTGAATTAATGGAAGTTCAATGGTTATGTAGAAATGATCTGCAGCTACTTAATGGCTGGATAAGTCAGCAGAGCTTCTGTGGACAAGTAAGAATAATTATATAAACGACACCAACATTCTGGATTCAATTAACAACGAGGATACGATGTTTACTAAATGAATTAAGAAGTTTTAAAACATAAAAAATCAACTCATATTTTTCCTAAAATGTATTTTTGTGCGTAGCGTATTTTCATTATATCCTTAAAATTCTAATTTAGAATGTAATTGTCAAGAACTGAATCCTAATCATCAGTAATATAATAAGTAATTATTGCGGTTATTAATAAATCCTTCTTATAAAGTAATTGCAAATATTTCAAAAAACTTTCTGTCTTAATGCAGACATTTTTCTATGGAAATATTTTTAATTTTATATTAATCAAGATGGCACACCATATTACTTATTTCCACTTCAATTCTTACCGTCAGTTTTAGTAGAATTTACAAATCAATTATATTTAATTAACGATTGAATTGGATTATTTAATTATGGCAAAGCACACGAGGGCTATCTGCCTAAAGGGAGGGATGCCTTCGTGGAGGACTTTCTAAGGGAAACTGGCTCGTATACACGTTACATATGGGGAAAAATACGAA
>NW_023327620.1:0-36618 GCF_010614865.2 Stegodyphus dumicola | reverse complement strand
AAAGCCATATGTCATTGGCTGATACTGGCTCAATATTGTATATATTTTCTTCATGAAAAATAAAAACTATAAATTTCATTATTCTGCAGTTTATGTAATTTCAGTAATTTATGTTTAAGAGACTTACATCATCTTTTGCCTGGAATAAGTATTCTGCTCCACCAATTAGCCTATAGGAAAAAGAAAAAAAAAATAGCAATATATATATATGGAAAATGAAATCCCAAACACCAAGGAGAAGTTATGCTAGATAAATGAAATCTGGAAAATATGTTCGCAGATCTAAAGAATGATGTCTATTCAAATTTTGTGCAAGACAAATAAGTGTATTGCTAATAATGCCACTCATGCAAATTATTTTTGCTTTAAAACTTAGTGTGCTTAATTTATCTTGCAGATTGGTTGATGTGAGAGAGATTTGAGTTGAGCATGCCTTTAAGGAAATGAAGAAGACAGCATCTGCAGCTTACTGAGTTTGAATAAGGCCGTGTGATAGGGAAGGTGGATTTTCCTTTTGCAATACTGCAGGAAGACTTGGTAGGGCACTGTGCATGTGTGTTTGTAGGGTGACGGGAAAGTGCTGTGTCTAGAAGGCTGCTGCCCAGCCACATGCATGCTACGACTCAAAGGGAAAACTGCTGTATTTGCAAAATGTCTGTGGCACATTGTACTATATTTGCAGCAGACATTTGAGCTTTTATTGGCATCAGAGTGACACAATGAACTGTAACAAATTCATTATTTGAGGAACAACTGTGAGCCATATGCCCTGTAACAGCCATACTGCTGCCATCTGCAACTTGGGTTGTGTCAACTAGAGGTCATTGGAGGTTGGAGTAGAAATCTGTTGTATTCTCAGATGGCAGCTGCTTCTGTCTTGGTGTTAGTGATGGCTGTATGTTGATTAGAATGAGGTCAGGTGAGTAGTTGGAACCAGGCTGTCCATGCCATAAACACATTGGATCTACACCTGGAGCTATGATCTAGGCAGCAGTTTTTTACAACAGCAGGAGAACTCTCATTATCATCTCGCACACCTTTACAACTGGACTGGTCAGACTAGTGATTGTGCCAGTCGTGCTGCCATTCTTGACAAGTATTCCAATGGGCATTTTTCCAAAAGGATAATAATGCTCATCTTCATATCACTGTCCTCAGCGTGCTCTACAGAGATCAATGCTGTTACCTTGGCCTGCGAGAGCTCCCAATCTTACTCTCATCAAACATTTATGGGACATGCCTGGTGGAGGGACACATCTCATCCACAATCAGCATGGACTATTGCTGATTTGACTGAACAAGTGCAACACACAAGGAACTAAATCTTTCAAAATGACATAGATACATTTTTTAAATCTAAAGGTGGGCATTTGCCTATTTAGTAGTGGCTATCATTGCCTTCTATGTAGGGATGGACAGTTATAACCATGCCATCTACGGGATTTGAACCTGGCCCTATGGTACTGCAGTAGCCATCTGGGCAGCTCAAAACGACAAATGGCACGATACATCCATGTTTGTATGCCTGCGTTCAACACCATCGCAACTACAGGAGTTATTAATGAACCACCACTTCACATTTAAAATTACTCTTTTCAATCTGTGACCTTAAAATATTACTCAAATTATGTTACATAGACAAATGCTTTGCATACTTTTCATTTCTCTAAACTGATTTCTTGATTTTCCATCAAAGTGTGTATGAAGCACGCAATGTAAATTAACAATTTTTGGAAGCATAGTCAAGTTGAGTGGCTGAAAATCACTGTGGATACGGATAACCAGTATGCAAATATTGTAGTTACAGACAATCATGTCTAACTGTCTAAACTCCCAGGTGCACAGATGGTTCTGTGCAGTATCAGGATGAATTCCTACACCAAACTGTAGGACACTATGCTGCAGCAGTTGGTCCTGATTTTCTTTGTATGGGTAATAATGCTGTACCAATCGAGCTAACATCATTAACAAGTACCTGAAGAGAGAGGCATTTCTCATATACGGTAATTACTGTATTTCTTCAACTCCTCTAAAAATCTTTTGAGATACCTTTGGTTTGCTATCTCCGCAGGTTTACCTCCTCCAGCTGGTCTCAGATCTTGTTCCACTTGTATGTCGCAATTATCGTGCAAGAAAACACGATGTGTTCTGGCTCTCTGATGTAATGTCGATGGAAGCTCCAAACTAATGAGCACTGTCTGGGCGTAGAGCCAAAGGTAGGCAAGAGGGTGTGACCATTGTCACATATGAAGCAGCAGTTCTGTTACATTTTATTTGATCGGTCTACGAAGCCTGCAGGTTGGTGTGCACTGTACGTGAGTGAGGAAAGCTCTTGTAAGCTGTCATACTCTTCTGCTAAGGCAAAAGCATGAAAGTTTACTTATTTATTAAAAATTTTTTTATTTAGAAATTTCCATTAAGCCAACACAGTTCCATACAGGTGGGACAGTTCGGAGTTCAGCATATGACTGTAGGGGTTGAAGTAACTCTGATGAAACCAAATCATTCAAAATAGTTCATGGATTTAGAGAACAGCTCGTTAGCCTTTCTCATGAATCTGTCTATGTAACCAATTTTAAAGTCAGTGAAGTTGATCATTTCTCACATAAAAGGCCACATCTGTCATTATTCTGAGAAAGCTGGACTGTACAATGTGTAGCTTACGTATATCATTGTTGCAGTCACCCAGGCAGGAGAAGCATATGTTAGAATGGGTCGGATGGTAGACGTATAAATCAATTTCTTCTTAGCCAGATCTAATCTCAATTGTCTGCCAATGACTGGGTTTAGGTAGCTCATGACACAGAGTGCCTTTTTTCTAACATAAATAATACGATCACTCCATGTGAGATGCTCGTGCAGTAGAACTCCAAGATATTTTGCCTGTTTCACAATAGGTACTGGCTCTCTGGAGAAGGATAGGTTGTTTTTCATAGCAGCATTTCATTTTTTCCTTCTGATAATCAGGAGCTGAGATTTTTGTGGATTAATGGCTTATCTTCCAGCAGCAGCATCAATCTTTGATGAAAGGAATCCGTTCTTACAGTTTACAAATTTGCATGATTAATGTTAGCTGGTTTGACCGCTAAAGCTGTGTCATCAGCGTAACACGCTAGCATAAATGCACTGTTTGGAGTCTTGAGGAAGTCTGCCACGTAATATAAATACAAAATTGGCCCAACTGTTGGACCTTGCGGGACTCTGGCGGAAATGGGAAATTCATCTGAAGTGGCTTTTCCAATGTAACATGAAAAGTTTGATCTGATAGAAAGGAGTGCAGGAGCAGAATAAGTTCTCGGTCGAATTGCAGGTCAATCAGTTTACAGATGAGCCCCTCGTGCCAGACGCGGTCAAAAGCTTTGGCCACAGCAAGCATGAAAAGCACAACATTAAGCTTTGAGTGAAGTGCAGCCCTGGTAAATTCTGCGATTTTTATGAGCTTCTTGGCTTTCGATAGCTGCTGGTGGAATCCAAATTGTTCAGACGGGAAGTATGTGAAAATATTTCTGCATTTAATGCAGGATCACTCTTTCGAAGATTTTTCCTAGACCCGGCAAAAGGTTGATAGGATGATAACCCTCAGTCTTACTGTGATCTTTGCCAGGTTTTGGAATCATGATTATTTTTGCTTGTTTCCAATCCTTAGGAAAATATGAAATGAAGAGGCAAGCATTGATGATGGAGGAAAATTTGCTGATTGTGCTCATTGGAAAATTTTTGATAGCTGAGTTGGAGATTCCATCTTTACCAAGAGCTTTTCTAATTATGAGACATTTGACTAATTCTTTAATTTCTTTAGGCGATGTCAGAGTTGGGATGTAACAGGCAGTAGGAGTATTCAGCCAATCGCAGACCTTGAAGAGTGTGCTTGATTCTGATTGGCTATCAACAGGAGTTGGGAGAGAACTGCTCTTGTAGAAATTATGCAAAAACTTTACATTTTCCCTCGTTAGTGATGAAAATTTGATCATTACTGTAGATATCTCTATTGCAGGAATATTTCTGTTTGAATTTTTTAATTGTGCTCCAAAAAGATCCATCAGTGACACATAAACTTTCCATGTGCTGTTCCCAGATATACTGCTTATCACTTTTGATTAGCTTCTTAATTTCCTTGTTAAGCTTGTTGATGCTTTGTTTAATGGCAGGGTCCCATGTCAGGATATATTTCTTACGAAGCCAGTTTCTTTCTCGAATCGCTTTCCTGATGCGCACAGGGAGTCTGAGAATTTTTTCAGAAGCCAATACAACTTCTGAGGCTTCCTCAAAGACTTTCTTTATTGAAGTAGTAAAAGTTTTAACTGCATAGTCAATATCATTTTTAGTTTTTAAACATCCAATTTCCGGAGGATTATCCGAGAGTAAGTTTTGGAAAAGTGTCCAATCAGTGACAGTTTTAAGCTCACGTTTGGAGACTCCGAGTGCTGCAATTACCGGTATGTGATCAGAGCTTAGTTCGTGTTTTACTTCCATCGCTATTGGAATGGAAGATGTAATTAATATATCCAAGATATCCGAATAAGTGGGGGTTGCCTGGACAGTAATTGTATTCCCCTGGTACATGGAGAGCCATGTGGTTATTCAGCACAAAGTTGTGGAGAGTATTTCCGTTAACATTGCTTTTTCTGCACAGCCAGTCTCTGCGTTTGGCATTAAAGTCACCAGCAGTGATGACGGGGGTGTCCTCTGCTAGAAGTTTAGGCGAGAGCTTGCTTTTAGACGCATTGTATACAGCCCGAAAGTAGACGTTGTTGAAGGAACGGTGAGTGACACAAGTAGTGTGATACTTCTTTAACAATTTGAATCAAATTCTAATGATGGAACACAGCAATAACAATAACTTTTACTTAATACTATAAAAAATGGCAATATACAAACAAGAGAAGAAAAAGTATATAAACTTATTTAAAAAAAATAATTACCGTATTTGACGGCATATAAGACGCACCCTTATTCAGATGGCCACACACAAGGAAAAAAGTTTCAATAGCGTGGTTTCTTTTAGTTCTCCCGTTTCGTAAAAGCCAAACAAACAATTATTGAATGCAATTACCTTCACGTATAAGACGCAGGTAACTTTTTTTAGACCAAATTTAGGAAAAAAAGTGCGTCTTTTATGCCGTCAAATACGGTACATGCTTCATGCAAGAAAATGCATGCGGCTCTCGAGCCTGCGTTTCAATATTGCCAGTAAACCTGCCGTATTTATTATTCATTATTCAAATGCACGAGAGATTATAATGATATTTAAAGCTGTTACAACCTCTTCCCCAACAAAGAGAATTTTTCCGACGGGAAAAGTTCTCTAAAATTCGAAAGTTTATGAGCTCGGCTTTCTCATGAGTTTTTGAGCTCGGCTTTTATTTAAAGAGAAACGGTAACTTCTCTCATAAATTTCCAAACTTCAGGCCAAAAATTTTGCAAAACAAATACTTTTACACCACACTTAAATAGAAAGAAAATGGTCAGTATTGAAATTAGTCTTCCTATTTTTTTCTTGACAGCACCTAGATCTCTTCCATGTTGGACCAGTTCCTCGGCTATAATTCACAGCAAAGCCTTTCCTCATTTTATCTGTGCCTTTCGGATAATATTCAATTGTCATTTGCTTTTGACAACTGTTTTCTTTGTCTGTTATTCGCCTTCGATGTTAAATCGAAAGCCGAAAGATGATGATAACGTTGCATTGCAAAATGATTCTCAATATTAATTTCTTTATCGTTTTTCAAATTTTCATGAACATCTTTGAATTTACATGTGATCGATTTATAAGTAGATGTGATAGTTTGCTGCACATTTAATTCGTTTCCTGCACTTTTAGGAATCATATGTACGTCATTACTTTCAACCTTTTTTGAGCCAATGTGTAATACTTTCAGGAGAGCTTCATCTTCCACATTTAATTCTGGTGATTTAACTTCTTCCTCAAAGACATCTCTGGATGCTTTATTTTCTTTCTTCATCAGTTCCAAGATCTTCTCTTCAGCTATTTCTCTTTTCCTTTGAGCTCTAGTAGAGACAGCATTAACCTGGTGAGGACAACTCTCAGGCTTCTTTCTTTATTTATTCAACAGTGCAAAAGTTCGATTGCCTAACAAATACCTTCCTTTGTCGAGTTCATTTCTAATAATGGCAGGCTTAGTTATTACTTGCCCAAGATTGCAGTTTAGTTCGATCTCAGCCAGGTTGCACCCACACATTTTCACCAGTCAGCATTTCCGGCATGATGTATTTGTGACAAACTATATCAATACTACCACCTGAATCCCTTAATATAGGAATTTTATGACCATTTACGTAACCCACACTAGTATAAGGTAATAGAAATTTATCCTCTGGTTTTGCACTAATTTTGTTAAGATTAGCAGGAGATTCAGTACTATTCTTAAGTTTGGACATTGGGGTCTTAAATGTTGATAGGATCCACACTGATAACATTGTGGCGTGGTCCGTGTTTCATATTTATCATGTGGACATGGAGTTCTAGGTCTATGGAACCAGCTTTGCGAATTAAATCCTGATGACATTCCCCCCCCCCCCAGTTTTATTTTTAGTATCTGAACTCACTTTACTTAGTGCATTGTATCTTTCTTTCTGCCGATCCACTGCAGACCTTTTTTGAAAGTTTTCGCTAACGTTTTCACAGGCATCAAGTTTTTCAGCTAATGTTTTAGATGAAATCATCTCTACCCACTTATCAAGAAAACGATCTTGAATTTCAAGAGGAACTCGGTGTTTAAGCTGGTCAAGCAACATCAAATCTAGCAAATGATCAAAAGTCTCAACGCCTAGACCAGTTACCCATTCTTTGCAATAATTTTCTATTTCATAGTTGAAATCCATCCATGTGGATTCGGCACTCTTTTGATGTTTCATAAATTTCTGCCTAAACCTTTCCGAGCTTAGTTTAAACCATCTTAACAATAAATTCTTCTTTTGTTCATAGTCTTTAGATTTATGGGAGGGATCTGTAGCTATTGAATGTGTTACTTCGTAAGGAAGTAGTCCTAGTAAATGAGACACAAATTCTTTATCAAGTTGAGCCTATTCTGCTTGCCTTTCAAACCATAGCAAATATAGTCTGATATCTCCTTTCTTGTCATCGAATTTCTGCATAAGGTGACGCAGCTCCGTTTTCGGCCGGACCTGTCCGACAGTGTGGGACTTGGTCTCTGCTTCAAGTCTTAATCTCTCTAATTCATACTGTTCTTTCCTTCTCCACTCTTCTGCTTCTTCCTGTCTCCTACGATCTTCTCTTTCTTCCCTCTCTTTCCGTTCTTCTATTATTGTGTCTAAGACTCCTTTGAAGAATACTTCATCATAACTCGGCTTTCAACAATTTCTGTTTAAATCAACTATTTTAATCTGCAGTCACATGAACTCCCAGTTCAGCAAGATTCTGCAAATCTTCCTTACGAGCTCTCCTAAGTAAGACATTGTTTCTGTTTAAAATTATGAACACTGTGTTCTTTATACTTCTCAAAATAGCTCAATAATTTAGGCAACTAAATAATATTAAATAATATCCAAACAGTAATAAAATAAGACAATTCAATATTAAAGAAAGAAATCTGGTATCACTAATTTTAGAAATAGATAGTTCAGTGATGACTAATACATAAGGCAATTCAATTAACAAGACGAATAATCGGTATCACTAATATACACTCTTGATGAACTAACAAAAAAAATATGCACGATTATTCAATCTCAGCCGGTCCTTCCAAAATAATTAAGACTGTGATACTTCTTTACAATTTTTAAGCAAACTCCAATGATGGAACACAGCAATAACTTTTATTTAACACTTAAAAAAAAAAAAAAAAAAAAAAAAAAAAGAGAGAGAGGTGACATACAAAAAAAGAGAAGAAAAAGTTATAAATTTATTTAAAAAAAAAAAATTACATGCTTCATGCGAGAAAATGCATTTCTCGAGCCTGCGTTTCAATATTGCCAGTAAACTGTACATTATTTATTATTCATCTATTCCAAATGCACAAGAGATTAATAACGATATTAAAGATTTTACAGTAATAACAATTTTCAGTCCTTGTTCCTGTTTAACATTAATTAAACAGAATTGGTAGAAGCTCTCAACATAGACGAGTACTCCTCCGCTGCGGTGCGTGATTTGGTCGCATCTGTAAGACACATAGTTTGGGATTGCCAGTCTCTGTCCAGTGGAAGCATGTGTCTCGGTAATTATTCCTATGTCTATATCATAATCTATAAAAAACTTTTGCAGCTCTTGAACATGATGATATGGAACGCTTGTGCAAACCACAAGTTATCCATATCATGATGCGGATCGAGGCACATTTAATGTGAGCTGGTCCATTATTTTCTGTACGGAGCGAGTCTTTACCTGAATCATTTTTCCTAATTGAGTTGATGCTAAGAATTCCCGATTCTTGGATTATCGAGAGCAGATCAGTAAGGCCTTTTAAAACTTGTTTGGCCTCAATAATTTTTTCAAAAGGAAGTCCTTCTGATACAGCGCTTGCATAAGATTTGTTTGTCACAAATCTATCTATGTATGTCCTGGTTTTTGGAGTGTCCTTTAGTTTTGGGAACTTCTCACACCCATAGAAGTTGGCTGTGTGTGCTTTTTGACAATTTGTACAGGTTGGAGGAGAAGTGCAGTTCTTTTCACACTGTGACGTTTCATGTTTTTGTCCGCATCGGACACATCTCGGTTCATGGTTACAGGTCGTCTGGGTGTGGTGGAACCCCCGACATCTGCAGGGGTCCCACATGTCCTTTGCAGGGCTCAACTTTATTCTCATCTGAAGGAGATATTCCACTCGATTAAGTTCTTTAGATTTCTCAGTCCTTGGAAGGGTTACAAGGAAGAGCAGGAGCTTAGTTATGTCACCATTTCTCCTTCTTGTGAGCTCATGTACAGATTCTACTTTGAATCCAAATTCAATTAGCTCGTTCTGTATATCTTCTGTTTTCATGTAGTTAGGTAAGCTTCAAATAACCATTTTTATCTTTTTTCCTTTTGGGGAACGGGAATGAGTTAAAGCAAACTCCTTTATCTCTGAATACTTTTGCCATTTCTTTGTAAACGATGGGGTTTGGCACTAGTATTTTAATACCATCTCTAATCATTTCAGCTTTGTATTTATTCTCACTGAAATTGTGTGATTTGAGTATTTTCATCAAGTCATACCAGGTGTATCGGTTTCTTCAACTATGATCGGAATTTTCTTTGAGAATTTTCCTGCATATAGTGTCTGCGGTGGAGGCAGTTATCCATCATCCAACGCTTTCTGTGCAGGTTTCTGATCAGCCTCGCAGATTGGTTGTTGAGAGGCAGTGTCAATCATCACAGACGAATCGCATGGTTTTTCTTCCTGAGGGGGTGGGATTCAGAGTTTTCTCTTTCTGAGGGACAGGATTCACAGATTTTTCTTTACTTTTTGGGTTTATAGCCGGGGTACGGCGTTTCCCGTGCGTTCGTTTAGTTTTCTAGGCAGAGTTCTTAATTTCTGTGTTATTTCTATCGTCTGAACTGTCCATGTCCAGTGGAGTTCCTTCTTCAGCGAAGGAAAATATGTTAGCGACTGGAATATTGAATTCAATGGTGCGACTGAGCTGCTAGTCCGCATCTCATCCACTATCATAGATTCCACAGCCAAGTTGGTCATAGATTGTTCAGGTTCTCGTTAGTCCCTGGCAGGTATATTTTCCTTATTATTAGTGTTTTCAGATCTTTGGAGAGTCATTTTGTGGAGTGTGCCTGTGAAACCACGAAGTACTCATAGTTCCATACTCTCCATATCAGTGAGTGGCTTGTCATCAGGTCTCACTTCGTACTCAGTGATTAGCACTCCGAGAAAGTCTAAGAGCTTTTCCATCACTGTTCAATCGGTAAAGAGCAGAGGTCGTAGAAACAACAGGCATGTGGCCATGCTGTTAGGTTCGCTAGGCCGTTTTACGGTGCTTGTAGAAGGGACCAAAGCACCAACCTACTATTAGCCCCTAACAGCAAAAGGAAGTACGCAAAATCAAAGACAGTGAAAAACAGAGCGAGGGGCTGAAGCTCCTTCACGCTCTGAGTTGAACTTGAGAACTCTCACGTGGCACAGGCCAAGTCAGAGCATAAGAGACAGGGAACCTTCACATATGAAGTCCACCTCCCGAATGGTCCCAGATAGTTGGAAACTTCTCTAATGAAGGAGTAGCCATTACTAGCAACTACAATGACTGATTTTTTTTTCATTGAAAGGATGGATAATGGCTGTAAAGTTTGTGTGAGATCTGGGATGGCCACATACCTTATTAATACAAGTTTTGTTAGCTTGTTTTTAGCTTTAAATGTAAATTCTTTAGTGAACTAAATGTGACATCATCACATAATTTATAAATATTAATTATTATTTTCATCTTTATACATAATGGTTATCTTCTTTTATGTATAAACATGTTTGGTACCTTCATTATTTTTCCATTTTTGTTGATTTCACCATCGTGTGCTTATCTTTTAGGATCCAGTGTGTATATGTGCACATGCGCTTATGTACCGGGTGGCCATAATTAAACTGACAGTGCTCACAGGGTTCTGTAGTGCGAGAACGACGCCACATTTTGTAGGAAGATTAAACAAGGCGGAGGACGAAGGATTCCGCGAAAAAACAAGTAGTTCCAAAAGTCACCGCTAGGGGAATATTTGGCGCTGTGTAATAGAAAATAGCGTGTTAACAAAAAATTTAAACGGAATAAAATTATCTTATTATTGCAACATTTTGATTAGTTCAAGTGCAATCTGGCAACACTTTTAAAAAAGCGAAAATACATAAAACACCGATAAAATCTCGGATTGCAATATCACATCTGAGCAGAAGAAGAAGTTCTTTATTCAATTTTACGTTACATCTATTCGCACAGTGCCAGCTGCTTGGGTTTTAAAAGGCAATGTGTTACGTTTCAAATCAATCGGATTGAAAGTTTATCAGGCATGAAAGTGCAAGTTAGCAAAAAAAGCTGAACAACGCGCTAACACGAAATTACACAAAAATTAACTGCGCACGTGCGACCTCAAAAAAACTCATTTTAATAAAATATCAACCTTTTAACATAAAAAGTATAAACATAATATATAAAATTAACTAAATAATACTTGTACTTTACTATTTTGCTTTAATTTATCTTCCACTTGTAAAAAAAAAAAAAAAAAAAAAAAAAAAAAAAAAATCAATAAATCACCAAGAGATTGTAATGAATTAACCTTCTTTAAGATGCTCTTTATGTAACTTAATTTAACAGTTGATACATGAATACTTTACAAAACATTACAACACACTAATATACATATTTATGTTATATATTACTGCCCATTTCAGGCAATGAGAGTTTTAGAGATAATACATATATATATAACTGTTACTATAGCTTTCAATAATCTTCACTTTTAGTTCAAAAAAACAGTACTTTATATAACACCAGAAAAAGTAGTCATGTGAGATACTATAGTTACAAAATAACATATAGTTTAAAGGAGAAGGAAACAAAAAAAATAACTATTTTGTCTCTCTCACTCGATCCTGATTAAAAATTTTTAGGGAAAAGGCTTTTTCTTTTTTTTTCTTTTTTTAGGGAAAAAACTTTTGCATCCAACTTTTCTAATTTCCGTTTGCGAGTAGTCTCAATTCTTTTCAGCAGCTTTATGCAATCATTGATACTTCTTTATTTCTGCAATGTTTAATTGCTTTTTTTTTAGATTCGGCTCCTCCTTTTCTATCTCTAGCTCTTCTTGTACAGTTTGAGCATTCCTTAAATTTTACATAGAGTTTTGGTGTACTGGAGAAGCAAGTGCTTATCTCTATGTCTGACAGATGGTGCCAGCACCGATCGCTGAAATTATTGAAGT
Source organism: Stegodyphus dumicola (assembly GCF_010614865.2). Lineage (NCBI taxonomy): Eukaryota > Metazoa > Arthropoda > Arachnida > Araneae > Eresidae > Stegodyphus > Stegodyphus dumicola. The sequence continues at coordinate 24,743 of NW_023327620.1, read as the reverse complement.
CAGATCTCGTTTGACGGTTGCTTGCTCTCCTTTGATTCAATATTTCTATGCATCTAGTTTCGCCTTTCCACATAAGCCCCACCCTACTTCACCTTGATGTGAAACAACGTATTTCGCGATCTCGGCTCAGGCAAACTCGAAAAGTTCGCAACAAGGGGTGTCCATGTTTGATTGCTAACCCAGTGTAATATTATACGATGGCATGATATAAAGTTTTTTTACAAAGAAAAGAGGAAGAGAGAGAGCATGTCCTCCATTTACCCCCCCCCCTCCAACACACATTTACCGGTCACGATTTCTCAACGGTTCTGCGTTGATCTCAGAAACAGCCCGGGTGACGTGCAAAAAAGCAGAATTCCGCGAAAATGCGGAAAACTTTCATGCCTGGTTTATGTGCAATGTCTCCTTTAGTCGAGCGTGCATTACTAGTCAAATTCTTTTACCTCAACCAGTGCAACGTGTCAGCCGCTCTTCGTGCTTTTAGAAACGCACAAAAAAAAACAAAAAAAAATGCATAAAGGTAATGGTTCCTGTGTCAGTTAATGGGCTAAAAGCAATGGTTGCGACACGTTTGAGAAAACAAGGTTCTCTGAAGGTTCAGTCAGGCAGAGGACGAAAACCTGTACCACAGGATACAATCGAAGCAGTTGCCACGGCGATTGTCGACAGAGAACCAGACAATATTGCTGCCACCTCTAGCGCTCGTGGAGTAGCTCGGAATATGGATATGCCTTACAGTACAGTATGGAAAATCTTACAAAAGATAATCAACTTCTATCCGTTCAAGATCAGCCATGTACAGGAGTTACTGTACCCCGATCATGATAAGCGATTGACTTTTGCTCTCACCTTTCTAGCCAGAATGGAGGTGGATGATGCTTGGCCGTGGAAAATCTTATGGGGAGACGAGACCCACTTTTACCTGAATGGAACTGTGAATAACCAGAACTGCCGAATTTGGGATGACAAAACCACACATGCAGTCCAGCAATTCCCTTACATTCACCAAAGTAACTGTTTGGTGCGGGTTCACAGCTGAATTTATCGTAGGTCCATTCTCTATGAGAACATTACGCCAACAGGACCAGAAACCTGTACTGTTACCGGAGAGAAATATCGCCACATGTTGAACTGTCATTCCGGCACTTCAGCAAAGACAATGCCTGGGAGAAATCATTTTCATGCAAGATGGAGCCCCTCCACACATTGCTGTACGGATGCAACAGATGCTACGACAGAAATTCACAACAGAAAGAGTCATTAGCCACTACTTTCCAACTGCATGGCCACCTCGGTCGCCTGATCTTACCCTATGCGACTTCTGGCTATGGAGTTACCTTAAGTCCAAGATCTATCAAGGATTGGTCCAGGACCTGGCTACATTGAAGGATAACATATCACGGACTGTACAGGAGATTCCTGCAGACATGTTACTTTCTGCTGTTGTGCATACTGTGCACAGAATGCAATATGTGGTCCACAACAACAGCAGCCACATTGAACCTCATTTGAATGCAAAATAAAAGGTAATTTATGTATTGATTTGCATTTGTTAACACTCTATTTTCTATTACACAGTGCCAATTATTCCCCTAGCAGTGACTTTTGGAACTAATTTGTTTTTTCGCTGAATCCTTCGTCCCCCGTCTTCTTTAATCTTCCTACAAAATGTGGCGTCATTCTCGCAAATAGGTCGCACTACAGAACACTGTGAGTACTGTCAGTTTAATTATGGCCACCCGGTATATATATGTATGTATGTGTGTGTAATTGAAGTTTAGTAAGAAATTTCCTGTATACTTACTTAAGCCTAAATACATGTCGTCTTTTTGTATAATCTGTGGCAACTTCAACAGAGCTTCTTCTAAGATCTAGTGGTTGTTCTCCATGATAATAATTGTCTGGGTCCTGTTCATGTTAAATAATGATAATTTATCAAAGGGAATTAAAAGTATAGATAAAATATTAAATCTGTAAATATGCACATGGTATGAATAGATACAAAATACTTAGAAAATAGAGAAATAAGAGGACTATATACAAAGATATAAATACTTTGTTATAATTTTTAAATCCTGAAATTTAACAACTTAAAACATTAATTTTATTTGTATATAATCAGGAATATTTATTTTGGCAACAAAAAAATGAAAAAATAATAATATACAGTAAGACTTCTGATTATCTAGGCCTCATCTAAAAAAAGTTTAAGTTTGTGTATTGCAAACCAACACAGAAATTATTATCGTAAAAGACAGAAGTAAAGAAAGTTATTTATTTAAAAAAAAGACCACTCGGAATAATAATAATAGTTAATAATACTAGTGATAACAGATGATGTTATAATATTTGAGAGTTAACTGGTAATGCAGAATATATAAACTGTTAATTCGTTTGTAATAAGTAAACTGCTCAGTCATAAAAAAATACATAAAATGTATATAAGGCATTAACGTGCCAAGTGGAATAACCCCCTTTAATTGGTTAATTTTATGAATTTTTTCACTTGGTATATATATATATATGTAATGAAACTGTGTTTGGATGACACGACATGAATGATTTGATCCAGAATGTGGCACAAACTTGCATTAAAATCTTCGGTGAAGCAGGACTTTTCCTATGATTCACTGTGATCATAGAATAACAAACCCATGTAGATTTCTTCATAATTAGAACTGGCCGAAGAATGTAATGGGTTGGGTTATTCAATTATGGCAAAGCACATGAGGGCTATCTGCCTAAAGGGAGGGATGCCTTTGTGGAGGACTTTCTAAGGGAAACTGGCTCGTATACATGTTACACATGGGGAAAACCATGAAAACACCCATGCAGCCAGCCCGTTCGCAAGATTCGAGCCGAACTACCAGTGTTCAGCGACTTTACCACTCGGCCGCTGGTGGGCTCGAAGAATGTAATGACAGAACACTTTTGGAGGCACTACAAAAATTTTACTTTTCAATGCACATTTTGAGAAAAATTGAGGACTTTTATGCTTGTAATTTATTTATTATTACTATTCCATATATTATTGTCTTATAGTTTAAAATTTAGTTATATGTTTATTTATAAACCATCGTAAAATTGTATGACTCAAAAACTTTATAATTATATGAGAAAGATCATGATTTATGATAGGACATAGTTAAAGCCTGTAAGCTATGTCCTCGATGTTTCTTCATGTCTTTCCTCATACTTCTTCCTTCACTAATCTACTAATGCTTTGCTCACCTGGCCTCTCGTTTTTGAGGGGGGGGGGATTAAAATATAAAAAATACGATGGCTTTACTCTACGCGAACAAGCAACCTTCAATTAACTGTCTACAATTTCAGGATCTTCCCCCTAGACCAGTATTTTTGAGAACATTCGAACCTATTACATAACCGCTTCTATAAATAATGAAGTAGCGTCATTTTGCATCAGATTGTTTCTCTCCTCCTGCGCTACAACACTTCGCTGCTGCTTAACCCATCTTTCCTTTGTTAGAATAGTTATGACACAAAAAGCAAAATTTAATCATACTAAAAGATTTGATCGAGAATGCGGAACAAACTTGAATTAAAATCTTCGGTGAAACAGGACTTTTCCCATGATTCACTGTGAGCATAGAATAACAAACCCATGCAGATTTCTTCATAATTAGGACTGGCCAAAGAATGTAATGACAGAACACTTTTGGAAGCACTGAAATAAAAACACTGAGATGTAGATGCATAGATACTTGATGCTTAGAGCGTCCTTCCATTTTGAAGAATAAGCAGTAGAGCTGGATTAAATTCCTTTTTTATTTAAATACTCATTTTGTGGTGACAATTCACTTGGCACTCTACTCGTACCTATTAAAGAACATTTACAATTTTGATATTATTGCCATAGAAGTGAATATAGCAGCACTCCAAGAGGAAAGCACAAGCAAAAGTAATGCATCAGTTCATAGAAAGAAGGGAGGGAGTCAGTTTTTAGTTATGGTTTACATTTTGGTGATTGTTCAAGAAGCATCTGCATTAAGGGTTACGTTATTAATGATTATGTGCATGATTAATTTGAATTACGCAGTTTAGACTTAAGCGCTATTTTTAGGGCATATATATAAAGTTTCCAAATGAAATAAAAAATAAAAGAGGTTATAGTGAATTAAATTTAGAAGTTTTCTTTCATATTTTTTATCTTACATATATATATTAGTTAATAATTTAAGATATTTTGTTTTTCATGCCTTTTTTAATAATGTTCATGTTAATGAATGGAAGTTTATGAAAAAAGAGACTAAAGTTATATGAGTTTAACCAATACATGCTGTTTAAGTAGTTTTTCATAAGCAGATTCAAAAGGTCACACATAGAGGGTTAATGCTAATAATAATAGTATTGTATGTTGACTCTTATTGAAATATCAGAGTAATTTAAATAATAATATAAAAAAATAGTTGGGGCACCACCTAAATAATGGGTAACTTGCAGACTGTATTGTCTTAAGTGCTTTCACCTACCTCTGAGTTGCTGCTCTTACAAATTTATAAAATTTATGCCACCTAATGCAAATTAATATGCCTTTGATTATTTAACTGTCAATTATTCTTTGGTGTGATCAGTGATATTATTTCAAGTAATTTTGCTTCATACATTATTTTTTATTTACTTTCAAGTAATTTTGCTTCTTAATCTCTTGGAAGGACTAGATTTTGTTTTTCTCCTCCTCCCTTTTTTGGTAAGAAAAAAAAAGTCGATTAATTTTTTGCAAGTTGAACTGAATGATACTGTGCAAATTCTCTGGTAAATTGTGTCCTTTCATGCCACTTCTAACTTTTTATTATTACTTTGTATTAATTATGGTACTTGTTATTCTTCTTGTATTTTTTAATTGCCATTTTTCATTAACCTGACATCATCCTCAGTATTACCCTATCAATTAAGAGTCTATTTGCTTTTAATAAAATGCTTATAACACTTGGAAAATGTACCTAAAAATACTGTGTTTGATTACATGATACCCTCTTAGGAACTCGATAAATATTGAAAAAATAAGCATGTTTTATTTATTGAATGTTAACAGAAAATATCATTAAGAATATAACTGAAAATGGATTCAATACTTCTAAAGCAGTTTTCTAATTTTGTGTATGCTGTTTTCTTGAAATAATTATGCAGTTATAATAATAGGTTAACTCATTTCAAGCACACATAATAATAGTCAGAAACCCAACATTTTATAAATAAAATTATTCACTTTAAGGCTTTACAAAAGTTTATCCAATAGTGAAACTGAAAAATGTGTTATTACTCTCCTTACGTTATCTAAAGCAATCTTGCATGCATTAGGTGTGCCTTCAAATTTTTTCAAAAGAAAGGAGATCTAGGAACATATAAATCGTGAAAGTTGCCAAAAATTCCACAAATTTATTCCAGCAGAATTTGAAGAAGCAAATTGCTCTTTATATAGTTACATAATCAGATATTGCTGTTTGTTTACTTAGATAATCAACAGATACAAGCCATTGATATAGCACATGAAAAACTTACAGAAATATGAGTTTAAGTCATGAGATTTGACAAATGAATTCATTAAAATTATTGCCAATCATTCTGGTTGCAAAAAAATCCTTAATAGCATTTTCAGCAAAAAATTGCCACTATCTTTGTGAACTTAATGCCACATATATTCGTTTAAATATGAATCTAAGTTGTGTCATTGGTTTCGAGATGTCTTGAGCCATTTTACCAAGTGCCACATTCTTTCAGTGTTTCAAGAATGAGCCCTAATATAAGAGATTCCACAACTTTAAAAATATTACCCTGCTTCCTCTTCTTTAGAAATTTCATACTAAATTAATATTTTTTTCAAAAGGCAAAAGAAAAATTAGAACTAGCAATTAATTAGTATGCTCCTTTACAAAATCTAAACTGGCTCATTAAGTGAAGTAAAACTAAAGCGAAGATCTTATAAATGTGTTGTGACATTATGCTTGTCCATTACTGACACTAAATTGTACTGTTTGGCACCTATTTTTTATTTGCCAAAAATGGTGGATGAAAAAATACATAAGTACCATGATTTGTTATGAGAAAGCCACTATGGGCTTTTAGTTTTCTAATTTAGTTGTGTATTTCTAATTGATCAAAATCATGAAGTAAAATTTATAATTCTGAATAATTTATTAATGTACATTTCAGTCAAGTGGAAATAATTAAAGTTTTTAAATTCAAAGGCATGCAAAGATAATTGTACTATTTTTAGCAGTTAAATTCATAGGTAGTTATTTAATAAAAATACTAAGAATATTAAAAAATATATAAATAAATCTGTTTTACCTGTTTACGATGCTTTTGATCTTTATATGTATATAATGTATGAGCTTTAACATACAGATATACTTTCTCCCAAGACCTATGAAAAAAATTAAACTAAAAAATCAATATTCACTACTGCATACATTGCAGCATTTACTACATGCTACAAATCAAGCACCAATGAACCAGTTTCTTTATTAAATGTTAAAAAAAAACCATACAGAATTTTTATTGATTTTATAATAAAGAAATTCATTCACATTCATAGAATAATGCTACAGTATTAAAATTTTACATATAATGATACAAGTTTTATTTAATATAAAATTTAGTCATATCTATGAAAAATATAAGTGCTGTATAGGATTAAAAGTAAAAACTAACTACAGATTATTTTTCCATGTATTAATGGTTAATATATTACACAAAATTACGCTGCCTATTACCTGTTGGTAGCTTTCCTGGCAGTAGATTCCCAGTCATGTTTCCTTATCACAGAACCTTCAAATGGTTCCTGAATGCCTGTTGGTCTCAATAAGGCTAACAAAATAAAATTAAAAATGTTAATTTCTAAGCAGCTTTAAGAAGGATTTCATCATTATAATGCTATACAAAGGAGAGTGCCACCCAGCTGGTGTAGTGGTTAGCGTAGCTTACTGGCATGCCAAAGAACCGGAGTTTGAATCCTGGAGAAGGCATGGATGTTTGTAAATGTATAGTGTTGGTGTGGCACGGCTGCACTCTAATTATGCTGCGAGCAGAAAGTCCTCTCATGTGGTTTGGTGTAAGGTGAGAGACCCTCAGACCCGTTCTCCCGCCCGAGTGCTCTCCATCAAAATTGGGGGCGGAACTGAGCTAAATCGCACTGTCACCTGAATGGTGCTCAAGGCTGTTTGTTGCCAATGGCAGGCGTATTCTAGCGCTCCTTGCCACGAGGAATTTTGTGGGCTTGAGCTAACTACATCAGACAAGTGAGCATAAGTAACGACAACAACAACAAAGACTAAAAAAATAAAGCACTTTAAGATTCATTTTTGGATTTGCAGGATGACACATCTGCAGACCAGTTTTACTGGATCAACTGTTACATTGAAAGAAGCATGGGCTATTGTGTGTTGTCATTATCAGTTGAAAAGGAATGAATGTAATCTGCTTCTCATGAACCAAATAGAAAACTCCAACTGAAATTTATAAATAAGTGATAGTGATTGCCTGGAACATGTCAAGATCAGCAGATGATATATTCTTCATTTCAGCTGAAAAAATTCAATCAGTTCTATGCCCAGAAAACAAATTTTCATCAAAAACGTTCTTGAAACTATGCCATCATGGAAGAAACATCTAAAGCATCTCATTCAGATCTTGGGTTAAAAGATAAGTTATGACACGCAAAAATCACAGAGAAAAATATGTATTACACAGAAATCCCCTCTGGTATTAAAATAATGAACATATATATTTTTTATGTCAGATTTAGTCTGTGAAATAAATTCAGCCTTCTATATTTATTTATCATGGCTTTAAATAATAAATGCCAAATGAAACTTTGAGACAATATAATACTAAAATATGCAATTACATATAACTTTCAGATGTGTCTGTAATAAGCATGTAGCTTAGTAGCTTGTACTCTGAAAAATGCTATTCATAAATGAAGTTTTTTGTGCCAATTTAGCAAACTAATACTGATGTAGCTAGAAATAAGATGAAGACGTTATGTTTCATTTGTTTTAAAGCATAACTGGGTCACTTATTAATCTTATTAATCTTAAATACACTTATGTAATTATAAGAATGAAGACTGCTGCAAGAAAATTTCAGTCTAAAAGATAGCAAAATTTTCTCTTTAAGTCTGATTTATTGAAAAATCATAAAAATTCTTCGTTTTAAAATGTTGAATGATATCCCCCCTTTTACAACCTTATTTATTAATTTAAACATATTACCCAACTTTGTTTCGCATAAATATTTACTTATTACAACTGCTGAAGTATAAACATTTTAAAAAAATAACATTTCTTTTAAGAAATTCAGTATTTATTTAATTTACTAGCGGAAATACCCGATGCCAATTTAGTTAGATTGAGAGTAATGCATCTAACAACACAGAGAACGATACTGCTGTAATCCTTCTCTAATAATGCTGCAAGAAATACGATTCATAGTCATACTTTTTTCAGTCTGATGTGATATGTAACCACATAAAAAATTTTGATACAAAAATAAGCTAATTTTCTCTCATTGTATCAGCAACAATGGTATGCAGTTTTCAATGATTTTCATCTTTTTAAGGGGTCATACTTCCCTTAAAACATCGAAATTTTTGATTTTTTGGAAAAAATATATGTTATAGCCTGATTCTTTCTGCGCAGTTTGAAAAAAAAAAAAAAAAAAAAACAAGCAAAAATTCGTACAATTTCATGAGGTTGAAGGAAAATGTACCGCGGACTAATGTAAACAAGGTTCCAGGTCCTGCGGCGTCAGCAGTTTCTCTATGTTATGTGGCAGCTAAATGATTTTTTGATCTATTATGGAATAGCAATGTATTTCTCAACTCTTCGGTCGTTGTTACAGTTTAACAATTCTTGCGTTTTATTTTATTGCTTTTTTCCTTTAATCATTTATTTGTAGGTTCTCCCTCCACTTGTTACGTCACTTATGATCATTCAGTTGTGATTTGGAACAGTTTGCGGGTGAATTTAAATATATTGTAAGTTTTTAAGCATTTTATTATCTTACTGTGCACGCTCCGTAAAATGGCTGATAGCTTATAAAGTGTCTGGAAGCGTTCAAAAAAGCACGATTTCATGGAAACCAGTTCACCAGAATGGTAATCGACAGTTTCAATGAAAATAAATATGGATTTCTTTCTTCCCCATACCAAGCTGTTATTTGTGAAACTACAGCTGCACATAGTTTCCGGGAAATTCAGATGAACTAAATAAGTGCTCTTGTAAAAGAAAGAACATGATTTTTCAAATGAAGCAACGATTGATGCAAATGATTGTCGATAAAAAATCTGTGTTTTTTTAGAGAAACACTGTGTGTAGGTATGCCATGGTAAAAAATTACTCGAAAGATCTGCAGGCTGTGTTCCGATGCTTGACATGTCAAGGATGCAAAATGTTGTGAGGACAGAACACTAAACGTGTGGGGAGAAAAGGACATTGGAGAATAATGGTCGTATTATTTAGCAAGCATTGTATTGGTCATGGTCTTGAACCATGAAAACATTTTGTGGAATAATGGATTAGATTCCTGTGATGAAAAAAAAAATTGAAGAATCTAATAATCATGCAATAAAAGACGCAAGAAGCATGAAAAATGCAGCAGCAGAAGAAATATCATCAGTAATTCTACAGACTAAATGTAAGTGGTGATGGCACCTGGAAAAAGAGCGCATACATCTCAGATGGTGTATATAGGTTATTGGTGCTGAGAGTGGAAAATTATCGACGTAGAGTTTTATCCGATTGTAAGGATGCGAATTGTGGAAGGTCATCGATCTGGTTGTGAAGCCTTTATGAGTGGCAGAAAAACCCATTCTCAGACTTGCAGGGAATCATTTCGGTTCATCTTGCCCAAAGGAGCTGACGGAATGGTTAAGCGTTTCGAGGTCTCAAAGTGAAGGGGGTGTGAGACATCAATTATATAGGTGATGGTGATTCAAAAATTTCTTTGTAAAAAGCAACAAGTGGGTGACTGTGTCAACCTAGAGTGTGTGCACATTAGAAGAGATGGGGCACTCGCTTGACGTAACTGAAAGCTGATATAAGGGACGAAAGCTTCAGATGGCAAAAGTCTATCTGGCCCTTCGACACCAGATAGTGCAATCAGCCAAACTGTCATTGTATTATGGAAAGCAATTCGCAAATGGTAGGGTATAACCCCTTAATCAAATGGGCGTAAAAGCTCAAGTTCCATCCAATATTTTACCTATATTCAATTTTAGTCTATAAGGATTTTAAGGTTTACAAACATTTATTTTATTTTAAAACTTTACAACCCCTCTTACTTTCCACTTCTGGCCAGAATAAAGGTGGTTAGTTTTAGTATGCAAATTGTTAAATATTTGAGTTGTGGCTTTTAGCCAAGAAGGAGTTAGAGAGAGAGACAGACTTCTTGCTACCTTGTCTCACATGTGCTTTTCAGTCAGTTGCTGACTGCCTTTAAGGCCAGAAATTTAGTCCTCTTAATACTGAAGACGTATTGTAGTTTTCCCACATTCTGTGTACTACATCCATAAAAGTTAAACGGCCAATCTTCGTGTATTGCATACTAAAACTAATCACCTTTATTCTGGCCAGAAGTGGAAAGTAAGAGGGGACTGTAAAGTTTTAAAATAAAATAAACGTTAGTAAACCTTAAAATCCTTATAGACTAAAATTGAAATATAGGTAAAATATTGGATGGAACTTGAGCTTTTACGACCTTTTGATTAAAAAGTTATTAAGTTTTCAATGATTTTCATCTTTGTATATAATTTATATCTTATAAGTCGATTAAATGTGGGAAAAAATTTATCATAATTGATCAGAAATCAATAATGTGAACAAACACACGAACATTCTTCTTTATATGTATAGATTTTTTAAAACTTACAAATTTTTTATTAACAAACTCTATGAAAGCGAGCAGTAGCAACACTTTTAGAAAATAAAGCATTTTTATTTCCAATGCGCGAGACTTTTGCCATTCGAGAAAATGTGTGTGTGTGTGATTATGGCAAAGCCTCGAGGGCTATCTGCCTAAGGGGAGGGATGCCTTCATGAAGGACTTTCTAAGGGAAACTGGCTCGTATACACGTTACACACGTGGAAAACCACAAAAACGCCCATCAGCCAGCCCGTTTGCGGGATTCGAACCTTGGACCAAACTACCAGTGTTCAGCGACTTTATCGATCGGCTGTTAGTGGGCCCCATTCGGGAAAATAAGTACGAAAATTAGCTCTTTCAGAGTTTTTAATTAATATTTCGACTGATTGAAGTTGTACAAAGATGGGAATGGTCGAAATGGCTTCCCACGAATTTTTGTAATCGGGAATAATGTATTTAATTTTTGGCAATGCTATTTTTATTTCATCGTAAAACTGCAAAAAATTTAAAAGATTTAAAAATAAATGACAGTAACAAAATAAATTATCCTAGCTCGATCAGACTAATGTACTCAGCAAAATATTCCACAAAAATGCAAAATTTTAGATTGTTTTTGGCACAGCTTAAATATATAAAGAATTCTCCACCCCCAAAATATTCTTTAACTAATGTAATCAAATAAATTTATATGGTATTCATTGACTAAGGAGCAGCATGTATTTTTCATCTTATATTAATAAAAAAATGATAATAACTTAATATTCTTTTGTATCTTTTATACAATGGGATCATAATATTCTTTATAAATTGGAATAAGAAAAATTTGCTTAATTTCATAAAATAATTGTCTTTATTGTCAGATTTTTTCAGAAGATAGATTCATTGGTTAATACACTGATGATCAAGTCTACTCAAATTTTCAGGAAATCAAGACTCTCAAAATGAATAAAATGCTATCAGAACAGAGACAATGCTATATGAGTGATCTAGAAACAGCTGAATAACCAAGGGAGGAAATTTCCCCAAGTATTAAAATGGGGGAATTATGCTGAAAGGTGTGCAGAAAAGAAGCTTTCAAAGGAAGGGGGGAATCCTGAGTATCTGAATAATTTCTGTGACATTAAATCCCTTTCCCTTCCCATAAGCTCTAAAGTTTACAATACCAGACAAAATATATACATTGATTGAAGAAAGAAAACTTATTCTGTGAAAATGCATAAAAAACTTCATCAATATTAAATAAATTTAAAACTAAATTTTGCCTGTTTTAAATGACTTTCCAAGTACACTTCTATGCAAGACCACCATCTCTGAAAATGACCATTATCTCTGAGAACACACACAAACACTGGTACTGAATTTTACCTCCAAGACAAATTTTCTCACAGGAAAGTAAAGTCATCCAGAACTGTGGTTGATAATCTAAGAGAAGATATACTATGTTATAAATTTGAAAAACTCCTTTCAACCAGAAGAAAGTTGAGTTGATTGCTTTAAACAATACATTTGCTTTACTTGCCAGTATAAATTATATCTTTTTTATTAAATTATAATTAAAGAACATAAAAATAAAATGCCTATTTGTAACTTCAGCTGACAATTAAAGATATTCCTTATTGTGAGGTAAAGATACAATTAAAGATAATTCTTTACTGTATAGTAGAAAACATTATTTCATACCAACTGAAGGGTAAACAAATCAGAAATGGCTAGTTCTTTCATTTGTGCACAATTTCCAGAAACAAAGAAGATTTTTTACCAAGACATTTTTAAATGCTCATTTAGTGTTAATAAAAACCCTTAAAAACAGAAGTAAAATTTAAAAACTATACTTCTTTATTGCAGTAAATCTAAAAAAATTAACAGAAAGGAAATCAAATAATTGGTGGAATCTTTCAGATTTCTCTCAAGGTGCAAACGTTAAAATTCCACGATTGCAAGAAGTCAGTGCTTTTATAGAAATATAGCAGAATATGCTTAAAATGTTTGTATCAAATCTTAAGGTGATACACAGTAACAAGCATTTTGGTTTAACAAGCATCCTATCTGAAATTTAATAAAATTTCCGTGAAAATCTTTATGTGCTGACTTTGGAGATTACATGACTCTTATTTCCAGATATGAAGAAATCAATAGTTACAGGTTCCAGGCAGTAAGGTACAAGTTCTAAATATATTTACCTGGTAATATATACATGTTATTAAAATATTTCAAAAAGCTCCTTTCATGTTTTCAAATATGTTCCTTCTAATTTTTTTTAAATAAGGAAAAGGTAATAAATGAATTATTGAAGATAATAAATATTTGCACCAAAAATTTTTACATCAAAAGGTGAGATGTTAAAATATAAATTCTTCGTCTACTACATCATTTTTTAATAAAACAAAAATAAATAAATTGTAAATTTCTTTAGTAAATGACTAGGAAAGAAAACACACCTTCGGCCTTTTTGGAAGGGTTTTCTCTCTCTGGTGATGGTGGTTCATCACTAATAGTCTCAGTTTCAGTACTGCAGAAGAAAAGAATACATATTTAATGATATTAACTTGAAGTATGACTATCATCTTCATACATTTTTAACCCTTTTTTCATATAAGGGTTTAAAATTCTACACTTTTCTAAAACTGAATATATCTAAAAATTTAAAGCAAAAGTCCCCTTGTTAACTCACGTAGAAATTTCTAACTCTTTGGAAAGCTTTTCTGCAGCAAGCCGATCTTCTTCTTCTTGCATTTCTTTCTTCTTTGCAAGTTCCTGTTCATACTATTTGAGGCAACAGAAAATATAAGTTATTAAAGGAGAATAAATATTAAACAGATTCTTTTAATTATTAAAACAATAAAAAAAGACAAAAGTATTTATGTAAGAAATATCACAAAAGTGTCTAATGGCAGGAAGGAAATGCAAGTTTGGCCTGAAATATGTATATTTTTCATTAATTTTTTGCTAATTACAGCAGTATGAAAATTAATCTGAACACATTAAATTAAATTACAATTTTAATGAAACATACTTTTAAAAGCTTAAAAGGAACCTAATATGAAATATGTCCTCCTTTGTCTGTGGTACTTTACTCCACATATTCTGACCTTAATATCACAAATCTTTCTTACCTTTCTTTCATTGGATCCTCAGGGAACAAACTCTGATGCTAATGGAAATTAAGAAATTGTGGTACAACTCTGATATACGCCCTAATTTCACCAAATGTGGTGATATGTGTTCTGCGCTGATTTTTGGCGCGATTGCGTGTTCTATGGCAACCCTGTTGGCTCGAACAATCTGGTTGAAGATGGGAAAGATAAAATGGTAGACGTTTGTGAATGAAGTTCGGCAAAAGGAAATCATTGTGGCCATCAGTTGAGGGGTGGGGTATTTGAGGGTGGAAGAGGGTCTGGGAGATTATTTTAATGGCTGTGCATGATAGAAGTAGGATTTGTGATTTTATTTATTTGTGAACCATAGTATGAATTTCTGGAGTGTGTCTGGCTGTCATGTAAGTACGATAGTGATTAGTGGCGGCGGTTAAAGGGGATGAAATTAGTATTTCGCGGCAAAGCATAATCCGTAAGTGCATTTTATTTTATTCTTCTTTTGAGAATGTTATGTTCAGTGGTATTTAGTATGAATTCTGTGTTATTGTTGCTTTTGACAGAACGCTGTGTACATGGTATTATTTGAAATTTATTGTTATTATGTTATTTATGAAAGCGAGGTGTGTGTAGATCGTACATTCATTCCTTGCCTAAATTGTGCAATTCATAGATGTTTTTTGAAGTTTAAACAGGATGCTGTGTACATGTTATTCTTTGAAATTTATCGTTGTTAATTTATTAAAGCGAGGTGTGCATAGTTCGTAGATTTGTTCATTGCCTAAAACTGTGCAATTCGTAGATGTTTTTTTAAGTTTAAGATGTTTTTTTTTTAAGATTCTTAGATGTTTTTTAAAGTTTTTTAAGTACACTATTTTTAATGGGCATTTTAAACAGGATGTTGTGTACGTGGTATTCTTTGAAATTTATTGTTATGTTAATTTATTAAAGCGCGGTGTGCATTGAGATGTGTTCCTTGCCTAATGTGCTTTTTTTTTTTGAAGTTAGCTGTGTACGGTTTGGTCAAATATTTTTGTTAGAACTTTACGTTTTGCATCTAAATTTTTGTTTGGTTTCGGTTTTAGCGGAATCGTGTGTTCAAGGTAGTTTTTGGCATGTGCACAAACCGCGTTTTTGGGACATTTTAGGCTTAAAGTTCGAAATGTAGACAAAAAATTTAGGTAGTAATATGGCAGTGGCGAGAAATTTGGCGCCTTGAGGGCGCATATCAGAGTAGTTCCATGAAATTATGTATAGATATATATTTATCTTTTATTTTCAGCTTTTCCTTCATGATTGATCAGATATTTTTGATTAAGATGATGTCAAATGAGTTTTTTGGCCATTTAAAGACATATGTTTGATGTTTCTGATAAACACATGTAACTTTCTTGAATTTGTGACATGTTGAAACATCTTCTACAGAATCCTGCTATCAATCCATAAGTATGTCAGAGTAAGAATAACACTCTTTTCAACAAATTCAACATAACTTTCTGGATTCCTTATTCCAGTGATGGGTACAAGGATCTATGATAGATAGAAAACTTATACAGTGATGGGTATAAGGATCCATGCACCATAGAGGGAAAACCAACACTATTTTTAATGGGCATTTTAAAATCTGGTCAATGTGCTTTAAGACAATTTCTCTCTATGATATCTTTATGTATCATGAACACCAGATGAAGATAAAGATATTTTACTAATACTTTAATTTTTAAACTGAACATTTTGCACAAATCAAATGATTTTTCTTCAACTAGGTTATCAAAAGTTAATTTTCCTGATATTTAGTAGCTTTAACAGTCAAGGATGCATACATATCAGTTTAAGAAGTAGCCATTTCTTTTTGTAGATAAGAACTGTTAAATTGTTAAGCTAAAAGTTTTCATTTCCCCCCCCCTCTTTTCTGGATTTTCCTCATCAAAACAGTATCATCTTGATCAGTATTTTTACACTAAACATCTAAATATTTTCCAATTCTTATTAGATCAAGGGTGCAAGTATTTCAAGAAAGTTTGAGAGTGTTGTCAATAGTCCAAAGTTTACTTCACTTATCTTGAGTAAATTTCTCCGAGTCATAGAAAAGCATGTTGACTTAACATTACAAAATTACTCCTTTCCTTTTCTCTAATCCATTACAAAAATTGAAACATATACATGCTATCAATAAAGATAATCATTAGAACAAAAAAAGTAATAAAACCAATTGGCAGAAATGAAATATAACAATTAAAAACTGCAACTATGAAATGGCCCAGATTGAAAGGAAATTTATGAATGTAAACTGTTGCCATTCACAGGAAATGAAATAATTTTTAAATGACCTTTCGTTCAAATTAATTCAGACACTACTGCAGGCATTTACACAGAATTACCTGAACCCGTCAGTCTTCTAAATATGTCATTACTGAGAACATTGACTATAATACATTTCAGTGAACAACCAATATTGCACTAACAAAAAACGTCAGAAAGAATACTTGAACAATCAATCCTTATACAGCACTGTACCTTTTGTATTGATCTGACAATCATGTTTCATTAGCTACACTACTGGCCATTAAAATTGCAACACTATGAAGGAAAGCAGATGAAAAAAAGATATTTGTTGCATGAAATTGTTGAAAGATGGCATGAAAACAAAATGATTAAATTTGTGAGCATTTTGGAGGTTTGCAGGGGTGTGAAATTAGTAGAAACAGCTGCCACCTCTGGCAACTAAAACGGCCCTTATCCCATTAGGTATGGAGTTAAACTGGGCTTGGATGACGAAATGGCCACTCATTTCCATGTGCGTCGTCTTCCCCACTTCATTAACCGGATTAGCTAGAGAGGTGGCGCCCAGTCACTCTGCAAGCCACCAGATGTTTTTAAGGGTGACAGATCTAGAGCGATCAGGACGGGCACGATACCCTGTATATCGAAAGGTCGATATGACGTGCAACATATGGTCTTGTATATATTGTTGGAATAGCGTTTAGAGGCCTCGAAGATAGGGCACAAACACGGACGTAAAATGCAGAATGTCCGCTGGTTCAAATACCCGTATTGAATAGTTCATTGTCCCAATGGCTGCTCAAAACCATCAACAGGTGCAGAGCCTCTATGCCATATCAAATGCAAGAGCGACGTGCTGTTACTCGGACACTCAGAACGTATACGGCCATCGAACCAGCATGTGGAACCGAGACTCATTTGAAAGGAATCATCTGCCTCCCCTACCCAGTTGTCATCTGGCTCACCAGAGCGCCAGCTCCTTTTGTCCGCATGTCAAAGGAAGCCGAAGTAATGTCACCCTAGAATAGTCCCCACTGCTGCAAACGTCAACGGGCCTTACGAGCTGATAGAGCGTGCACGAACTGCCCTTCCCCTAAGGGGCCCCCAGCGCCGAGCGTAAGTCGCTGAACGGGTTTTCGTATGTGGTCGACCCGCGAACGCTGGCTGCTGGCATTTAATGTTTCCCAAGTGTAAGTGTATATGAGCCAGTTTCTCTTAGAAAGTCTCCACGAAGGCATCCTTCCTTGGCAGATAGCCCTCGAGGCTTTGCATAATCACACTCACTCCCTCCATTAAGGTCCGTGAGTGTTGTACATTCTGCAGGGTGATCACATCGTCTTTCCTCGGCGTTATGATGGGGGTGTTGTGATAGTCCCCATTCTGTAGGATCTCAGCAATCCATGTTTATTCGCATGCAATGGTTGATGTGACCAGTGCAACGCGATATCACGGAACGATAACCCTTCGCAGGACGCCTGCCTTTATCGATTTCAAACTGCTGGTAGCATTTCTTCTTATTCAAGGCATAAATGATATTCTGAGCAAACTCCAACCTTACAAAGCACTTTCCGAAGAGATCCACTACAAACTTTTCTTTTATGCGTGCGTCAGGACATTTCTCCTCCTGATGTCTAATGCGTTGTATACTAATCTTCATATCCCAACTTTTCTCCTTTCATGTGATTTTGAATTCGTCAGATCATTCCTTCCTGGTGTTGCAATTTTAATGGCCAGCAGTGTATTATATTATCTTTAAATAAATATACATATTTAAGCCCTATTTTCAAACAGAAGATCCAATCTTCTTGTTTTTAATCATTTATTAATATGATTTTCTTCATTCTAATCCCATAATAATTCTTAAAAAAATAGAGGTTTTGTGAAAATAAAGGCTAAAGACAAGGTAAGCCTTACATAGCAGATTTTTCTAAATTTTCAATTCAAACAGGAATACTTTAGCTGTTAATAAATTAAAGATAACTGTTAAAATAATATTTTCTAGATGTAATTTTAGTGTCTTCTTCTTATTTTCTATTTTTATTTTTCAGAATTAAAAGCCTTTCTTTTATTAGTAATAATGAAAATAAAAAGCATTTTTACATTTTAGAATTAATGCAGTCACAGAAGCAAAGAAACGCATTATTATCATATCACTTTAATATTAATAATGACTGATTAATCCTACTAAGTGTAAAATACATAATAACAAATACAAATTGGAAGAAGAAAATAATTTTAATTGTTAAAGTTTAATGATTTTGAGAAAATAAATTGTCTTTTCAAATATGAAATCAAGTGCTCTACATTTGAACTAATTTCTTTGGAAAAATATGTTATCAGATATCAGTTACATTAAAACTAATATTCAAAATCAGGATTCTGTGTTTTTATACCTTAGCTATTTGCATTATGAACATTTTCCAATAAAAACAAGATATTATACTCATGCATATTTATGAATAAGTTGTCACTTGTTACAAAAACAAGCATAAATCTCTATAAAATTATCATTGCATGCTCTTGTACTATGACAATGAGTTAATGGAAGAGCTCCAAATAATATGTGAATGTGTAAAATGCATAAATTAATAATGTAAATAAAATAAATTCAGAATTAACCAGTGCAAAATATGTTAATAAAAAGTAACACAATACCTTTATTAGGAGATTATTTCAAGTAATACTAGTGTAGATTAAATCATATAAAGACATAAATTAAGTACTGTAATTTCTGGAAGAAACACGACGGCGTTTACGTGTTTAAAACTTAAATTTTCAGCGGGTGCGGCATTTCTACCCATGCGGCGTTTAGGTGCACTGAAATAAAATATTCCTTGATGGTCATTGTACATTTTGGATGGTTTGTCATTGTGCATAGATGGTGCTGTTCCCACACAAAAGACCATCAGTGAGTTGTGAAAGTTATTTGTTGCCACTTCCCTTGAACGACTACCCTTATTACCCTAAACGAGATCTCAGAACAATAACCTTTCCCCTTTCAATCAACATATCATCAGTGTAATAGCCTCTCTCCTGCCTTCGATGAATCTTCCCCATCCTCTCCCCACCCCGCCTTTCTGCAATTTTTTCAAAGGCGGACATGATTCCATTGCCTCGCAATAACGAACTTGATGTATTCCCTTCAGCATGAATGTTTCTTGGCTTCTGCAGATACAAGCCTATCAGTTGGGTACAAGTACTTGTGGGATAGTTGTAAGTAAGAAGGGAGCGGAAATTGAAATGTCTTAAATGGCAAGAAGCTATACTTGGTTTTTTACTTAATTTCATGGCTGAACAATTGGAAATCGAGAGCAGCTCGAGTTTGGGACGCAGCTGTATTGACGTTGGGAACGAAAAAGAACTTCTTAAAAATATGCCAACAGAAAACGAGCTAAAAGAAGTGGTCTGAGGGGGCCAATCTAGAGCGACGTGCAACGGATAAAGAAGCAACAAGGAAAGGAATGGCAATTTCGACTGTAAATCGCTTACAAGCAAAATTTGCAAACGAAGGAACAAATGATTTCAAAGAGGTGTAGGGATGAAGAAAAGGTGTGCGTGGCGAACAAAGTCGGGCAATGATTACCAATGGATGGCAGGTAAAATCATTTTTTTAAAATATGTGACAGCTATTTGACAAAAAAATAACTTTTCGGTAACAGTAATGGATGAACGTTAGCTTCGACTCTCTGCAAACAGAACTGTGATGAAACTGGTGCAAAACTGTATCTGTTTATGACGGGGCATGAAAAAATGCATTACATGGTGTTAGTTGTGCCGCAACGTGACAACTAAAGCGATGATTTTTTGAACCCGGATATTGAAGGAGATTTTCTCATGACGTAATTATTTGTGCAACGAGAACGGCTAGTGTGCGAAACACATGCATGAGTGGCTACAAAAAATTGCAGTGCGTAGGGATCTTTTTCCAACCAAGGGTTTTGATAATGGCTTCCATGCGTGCTCATTTTTGAGCTAAACCAGATGTCAAATTGTCTATGACGAAGCATAATTCCTGTGTTTGACAAAAACTTACGACCGTTATATGTAGGATAAATCTTCAACTGCAGTGAAGCGGTGGAGTGGGATGAGTGAGTATTGCTCTACCAAGCGGTAAATGCGTAGAGCATCTAGGAGAAATGCAAAGTGGGCAGGCAGGAAGGAAGCTAAAACCTGTCAAATGCAGGTCAAATACGCTGAAATTATATGCTGAATAAAGAGACTGTACACCCAAGAGGGAATGCGACATAGCGGAACGAGAAGGCTTACTAATCGTTAATTCAGATGTGAAAATCAGATGTGATGGCTCATTATGTATAGTTTGTGTAATCGAAGAAAATTCCTTTCTATAAAGGGTATCGGGTGCAATTTTTTAATATAGTCGAGTATTACAAATATGCTCTTAGGGTAAATATTATATACGGAAGGTAAAAAAATTTCCACATGCGGACTTATTTGAGGAGGGGCAGGCAGGCATTTTCGGACGGGAGGTCTCTCAGACGGTCGTTTGGCCGTAGCCCACCCAATGTAGCGCCCTAAGCGATGGCGGCGTGTACGCGAGAGTTTGTGTATTTTAATTTTTCCGCCATGTTCCAGGGGCGTGAGGCTAGGGCCTTTTGCCGGGAAAGGATGGATAAAAAGAATCAACTGGAAACTTTCATAATATTAGAGTAAAGTAACTCCACAAAATCCAATACTGCGAGTTTTGGGGTGGGAAAGATTCCTGCAGTCCCATTCGACAAAAACCCGTGCATACCAAGAAATGCATGCTGCCTACCAAAGCGGCGAAAGAGCATAGCCGAGCCGAGTAGCCAGTGACGACGCATAGTCATCAACTCTAATAAGCTGTGATCTGCTTTCGACCTTCTCTGTTGCTTTCCGCAGCCCTCCGGGGGGGGACATAAACTACATTGCCGCCTCGAAAGTGTACATGTAATAAATATTCATGCGTTTGGAAAAAAAAACCAAATCCTTATTACGACTAGGATTATCACTCGATTCTCAGTCATCTGTTACACCTAGTCATTTTTCTCCTTTAAGTCAGCAGAAAGAATACGTAGCATTAAATCCAACCATAAGGCTATAATGGGGACAAAGAGCCCAAGGTCAGAGGGTAAAAAATGAACGTAGTCTAGGTAGCTAGAGTGGGGCACCTCAGTGCACTATATTTTTATATAGTTTAAATCACGGTAAATTTTTTAATCTGCAAAATTTAAGGGGAACAGGAGAGTAGGCTAGAGAAATAGGTGTCAATGGCCACAAATCTAAGAGAATTAAGTTTTGCATAGACACTTCTTAGTCTCCACTCATGACCATTTCTTTCCATCTCCCCTCACTCTTTCTCGAAATGGGGAATATTATGAAGTTTGTTGCATAAACAACTCAAACACAGCAAAAAAAAAAAAAAAATAGGATATTGCTACGATCTAAACTGCCCAGAAACAATCATAGCATAAAAATGTTTACAGGAAGTTCGGAGTGCGACTTTTAAGAGTCCATGCTTAAATGGCTTAATCCCTGACTGACACAACCTGTGTGCAAAAATAGGGGACGTTTTTTCAATAACTTGACAAGCTTCCGAATCACACATTTAAACGAGATCCCCAATAGTAAGACATGAGTATGTAACATTACTAAAACGGGGATAAAGAAGCTTTATTAAAAAGTAGCATAGCGCATGCGACTGAAGGCCGAAACATCCCTGATGGTGTCCGCAAAACACCGGTTTTTAGGGGTTTGCTCCCTGACTGCTAGGGTTTCACAGCGTCTCCCATGCTGAGATGAGTGTCAAGTGTTAGGCATTGCTGCCCATTCGTCTTGCAGCCACGAAGGAGAATCGTTTACTGTGGAAGGTACGAGCCCAAGCTGCCGAAAACCATACATGCTTGGTTGAGATCCGAGACTGCCGGCCAATCCAGTTCAATATCCCACTCTCTCGAGCTGTTCGGCAGCACTGTGCGATGACATGGTGCATTGTCGTCCAGGACCCAGCCCTCTAAAAAGCCCATGGAAAGAATCCGTTACCATAACGGGTCCCGTTGATGAACCGGCGAAGATGTGAAGGTCTGTTGACTACCAAGCATGATGCCTCCCCAAACGAGAACCCGCCCCCCATCCTGTCCTTTCAAGATGTTCGAGGATTTGCGGCTTCCCCGCTCTCTCAGGGAGTATGCGAGAAATGTACGCAGCATAATCTGCTCTCATCTGAAAGGACCGTCCCCATCTGCTCTCCAATTCCAGTGTCCGGCACACAAGAACGCCTTCTCCGCTGGGCAGCGTAGAGGACACACCGTACGGCGTCGTGCAAACAGACCACGTGCAGTCTTCCGCCACTGTAAAAGCGTGATATCGGTTGTCCATAGCCTGTTCTTCTGGCTGTAAGGCATAGACCGGTCATCGGGGGTGGTTCTCTGACGACCACTACTAAACCCCGGATAGCTTTCTGTAGTTTGAATTGTCTCCAAAGTCGGAATGTTGTAGCATTCCGAACTCGCGCCCATTTCAACGCGGCCTTATCACTTCCAATGATTCGACTGGGAAAGCATCAGAGTCGTAAAGAGATTCCATTCTCGCGAGGCGACCGGTGTGATTTACGCACGTGTGCAATCTCTTGCCATAAATACTGATCTTACCCGACATGCTTTATACTCAGCATCCCCCATTATGTCACTGCATATTGCGCATTGTTCTACATCACCTTACTTAACCTATGGTCTTTTGTCGCTCGCTCTTCGTTCAGCGTCTGCAATTTTTGATTTCGTCCTTAATTTTTGCACACCAGTGTATATCACAATGTTTTTTCATGCTGACATTAACATTGTCACCACAGTTTGGGGAACTAAATTCCACTCCTCCAGCAGTGTAGTCCTCAGGCATTTTTATCTCTAGAAAGAGGATGTCTCCCTGCAGCTGCTTTCCTAAGATAGTCCCACAAGTTCTCGCTTGGGTTAAGATCAAGAGATTTTCCTGGCCATGGTACTTGCTCAATGTCTTCACTTTGAAGGAATCTGTTATTGAAGTTTGCTCATTGTGGATGAGCACTATCACCCACAAATAAAAAGTCAGATCCATATACACCTCTGAAATGTCTTACATAAGATTCTAAGACTACACCATAATATCTATGGCTCACAAATCCATAGTCAAAAACCTGTAGGGACATATGTCTGTCGATCATTATTCCTCCCCATACCATCAAACATGCATTACCAAAACTGTCCTGTTCCATTATGTTCAAAGGAAGATTTTGCATCCCTGACTCCCCCTAGATCTAAATATGTTTAGAATCTGATGTTAAATTACATCTTGACTCAACAGTAAGGAGAACATAGGACAGTTGGTGTTCATGCCAGTTCTAATGTTATTTTCACCAATTAAAGCCAAGCTTCTTTTATTATGAAGACAGTGAAACACATATCCTAGGCTTTCTGGCATAAAGGTTCTGAACTTAACTGGTCAGCACTATACTTTTTGTTACATTGGGTGGTTATTATTGGACAAGATGAGATACCGATCTTGAGAAGCAGTTGTTATGCCACTCCTCTTTACCATTTTTCTAGAGTTCTGAAAGTGTAGTTATAGCATAGAGAGAATATACTACAATGAAATATTCACACATCTCACTGCTTCCATGATTGTTTGCCCTGCTTCAAAACAGCTTCACCATTTCACAGAATCTTCCAAATGGTACTTCAAAAGCATAGCAAACCATTTGAGTCCTTACACACTGAAATCAGATACTGTGTTGCAGAAATTCACTCAGTTATTCACTTTGCTGAAGGTGCTTGACTCATTGCCAGATGATGTAATGCCTTGATTTACATATCCGAAACCATTTGGCTATTTTTGTTGGATTACGTTAATTAAGCTTGACTTTCACACATTCTGCAAAAAATGGATTACATTGATTGGATATTTCATAGAATATCATTATTTTGGGGTATGTAAACGCAAATGTGGACATCAGTGTGCTACAAAGATAATGTGCTATTTTCTGATGATAAATACTTTATTTTACTGTATAATAAATAGATGCATGAAAAATAGAAAAACTGACAACTGTTTGATATAAAGTCTCTACCTAACCCATCAAAAGCAGGGCTCAAATTAATGAAAAGTAATGGGTTAAAAAAATCAAGTGACTATCATAACAAAAATTTTATAATTCTTATACTGCAGTACCTTTTAAACATTACATTTAAAGTTCTTTTTAAGCTTTATGTAATGGAAGTTTTCAAAGTCATGCATATATCATTTTAGCAGGAACTTTGATACATTTTTGGCTTCAAGTTATCCATTCTGTTTCGTTATATTAAAGAAATATAACTGTGGCAAAAGTGTGTCTCATATTTGTCTTAAATATTGTATTTACTTAATTTCTGAAATCATTAAAGCACTTAATTAATTATTGCAGAGTTTATTTTCCCAGGTTTATCGACTTATTTAATCTTATGTTAAATAAAAGCATCACAAACAAAAACAAAAATC
>NW_023327618.1:0-55662 GCF_010614865.2 Stegodyphus dumicola | reverse complement strand
ACCTGCACAGGCATCGCCAGATCGGCACCACTTTTGCACGTCATCCTTTGCATTATTCCAGTAAAAGCGCTCACGAACTCTCTGCAAGGTCTTCATTATTCCAAAGTGACCTCCTGTTGGGCTGTTATGTAGTTCTTTAAGGACATCAGGAATCCGGGATCTTGGAAGTATCAGCTGCCATCGGAACGTCTTCCCATCATCCGATTCGAATTTCCGGTATAAGACGCCGTTTCGAATATGAAGTGAATCCCAGAGTGCCCAGTATTGTTTTGTTGTAGGACTACAGATAGAAATGTCCTGCCAGGTAGGTTTTCTGTTTGATGACTCCATTAATCAATTATGGTTTAATGTCACGGTCTTCCAGCTGGTCTTTCCTGACTTCATCATCACTCCACGGGTCTCGATCAGCCGATGTTGATGTTGTAATTTGTCTTGCGACGGGAGTCAGCAGCTCGTATTTCGCTTCCACCCTGGAACAATATCGGCCGCTTTCTGGACAAGGTCTTCTAGACAGGGCGTCGGCGTTCCCGTGTGATGATCCCTTACGATGACGGATAGTGATGTCATATTCTTGGAGTCTCTGTATCCACCTGGCTATTTGACCCTCAGAATTCTTGAAATTTAAAAGCCAGGCCAATGAGGCATGGTCCGTGTGGAGGAGGAATTTTCTGCCGTATGGATAATGATGGATATGTTCTACAGCTTTGACTATGGCAAGCAACTCTTTCCTAGTAACACAGTAATTCTTCTCCAGTTTAGACAGGCACTTGCTCCAGTAAGCTACTACGCGTTCTTGGCCGTCTATTTCTTGGGACAAAACAGCATCAACACTTTCATTGCTCGCGTCCGTGTCGAGAATAAATGGTCTGTCGAGCTGAGGATACGTCAGGATTGGAGCAGATGTTAAAGCTTCCTTTAAGTTGTTAAATGCATCCTCGCATTCCTTTGTCCACAAGAATCTTTGCTTGCTCTCTGTCAGCTTGTGAAGGGGTTTTGCGATGGAACAAAAATCCTTCACGAATCTCCTATAGTAGGTGCAAAGCCCTAGGAAGCTTCTCAACTGATGAACATTTTCGGGACGTTTCCAGGATTTAACGGCTGACACCTTTTCAGGATCCCTGCACACACCTTCTGCAGAGATGACATGTCCCAGGTAAGTCACTTCCTTTCGGAACAATTTGCATTTAGCGGGACTCAGCTTCAGATTGGCCTCTTTCAGTTTTTGAAGCACCTTTCTAAGATTTCTAGATGCTCTTTAAACTCTTTTCGACGATGATGATATCGGACAGGTATATCAGACAGGCTTCGTAGGAAAGACCTTTCAAAACAGTCTCCATAAGGCGTTCGAATGTTGCCGGCGCATTACAACAGTCCAAACGGCATCACCTTGAATGCCAAAGCCCTGACCCTAGTAAATGCCGTCTTTTTCTCGGTCTTCAGGGTGTATTTCTATTTGCCAATAACCACTTCTTTAAATCAAGTGTTGAGAACCACTTGCTTCCAGAAAGAGTGTCTAGAATGTCGTCAATTCTAGGAAAGGGTAACTGTCTTTTCTTCGTAACCTCATTCAACCGGCGATAGTCGACGCAAAATCTTGTTGAGCCGTCTTTCTTTCTGACTAGGACGATGGGAGATGCCCATGGACTTGCTGAAGGCTCGATGACATCGCCTTCTTCCAAATCCTTTAAAAGTGTTCGTACCTCTTCCTGTTTAGCAAACGGTAGACGTCTTGGATGTTGCTTGATCGGGGAATGATCGCCGGTATCGATTCTATGTTGTGTCAAACTGGTTCGACCCACGTCAGAAGACGAGCAGGAGAAAACAACTTGGAGATCTTTAATGACGCGATCGGCAGCATTCTTCTTTTCATCGTTTAATTACGCATTCTGAAGTAACACTGATGTAATGCTTTCTGAAAACACGGATTCTTGGATGTTACTCTTTCTTTCAACGGTGGTTACTGGAGTACATGCTGCAACCACTTCACCTTTCTTAATAATTCTCACCTTCTCAGTTACATTGGCGACTCTCACCGGGATAACCGTTCTGGATAGGTCGAAGAGTGTTGAGGCTACTAGTACTCCTTTTGTGCTATTACAGTTATTTGGATATTTTATGATGCCGTAGCGGAAATTTCTGTTTTCGGCTATGGATCCAGGAAGTAAAATTTCTGTTGTTGCCGGTATTGTGATATTGTCTTGTGCTATGATTTTATGGACAGATTTAAGTTCTTCATCATTAACACCGAATAACGCTATGTCCTCTGATGAAGAGTGCAATTCGTTATTTTTAAAGTCCAAGGAAAAATTATATTTCCTTAGAAAGTCCAATCCGAGTATGCAAGGATCAGTGATCTCTGCTACATATGCAGTGTGATGGTAAGCGGCACTTCCAAACGTGATGTTAATATTTACTTTTCCGTCGATGTCGATCTTCTCACCGGACACAGTCTGGAGGGTAACGCAGGGCGGCGTCCAGATAAGATTGTTTCCCAGTTGTTGAGCCAAATCTTTTCGGATGATGGTAACGTTGGCTCCTGTATCTATAGTCATGTTGCAGGGATCTCCATTAATATGTATATCCTATTATGAAAAGTCCATTACTGCCGCCTCTCACTGCAGAAATCTGAAGCGCTTTAAACTGGGGCTTTTCATTATCTGGCGACCTCCGCCCCGCGAGATGGCCACAAATTAGTTTCCCTGCTGCTTGATAGGAGCGGTCTTAACATCCGTGCCCTGGGGCGTTCTGCAGTTCCTTCGTATGTGTCCTTCAGGTCCACAGTTCCAACATTTTAAGGTCGATTTCTTGTCACTGATATTTCGTCTCAAGGCATTCAGTTGTCTGGTTATATTGTCTAGACGAACGGTGACTTGATCCCTTGGGTCTTGAACTTGAGCAGCTCTGATTGGGAGGCGGTCTCTACGAGTTGCTTGCTGGGTTGCTTCGAATTTCATGGCGTACACTAGAGCGCTTTTTAAATCTTTAACATCTGCCATTCGTAGAGCCTTCTGTATTTCGGGATCCCGGATGCAATCGATAAAAACTGCAGGGACAGGATTTCCCTCGTTTCTCTCGGGCACTCCGTAAAGGCGAGGTGGAACTGCCTTTAAACATCCGTGGCGAGTTCCTGGAGTGATTCGGTGGGCTTCTGTTGACGGGATTTTAATTGAAGCCTGCTGTAGTTTTTCAAACTATTCTCGCCAAAGCGCAGCTCCAATGCGCCGGATAGAGCTTTGAAGTCAAGTCTTTGGTTTTCTGGAAGCGTCTGCAGGATATCCGCTGCGTCTGCTCTCAGAGAAGCGGCGAGATGACAGGCCTTAATTTGGTAATCCCATCCATTCGCATCCGAAACGATAGAAAATTGTGTTTTATACACTTGCCAGGATGTCTTCCCATCATATGTGGATGAGTTCAGAGATGGACGAGCAGGCACCGGTAAAAATTTAAAATCCTCACAATTGCTTCCTTCTGTCGCTATGCTCTTCTTTAAAGTGTCAGCTTCTTTGGCAACAGCAGCAGAAACCCTTTCCTCAATTTGTTGCTCTACCGCAGAAACTCTTTCTTGAATTTCTCCAACTTTGTCTTCAATTGTATCCATTCTTCCTTCCATAGCTTCGAACTTGTTTTCTATCATGCAAGTAATTTCTCTCTTCAATTCCTCCTGACCTACTTTCATTTCCTCTTTAATAGATTTCATCTCTCTTCTAACGGATTCTTCCATTTTTTTCTGACTAGCTTCCATCTTTTCTTTCATTTCTTCTTGTCACGTTTTCATTTCTTCCTTAACGGATTCCTGGCCCAAATTCATCTGTTCCTGTGCCGTTTTCATTTCTTCCTTAAGGGATTCCTGGCCCAATTTCATTTCTTCTTTAACGGAGTTGACGGATCTTTCCATCTTTTCTTGTAAAGCAGCAAATGCAGTCATCATTTTCCTGAATTGTTCTTCAATCGCTCTTGTTATTGGCATTCAAACCCCACTCCTGACACCAAAAATTGTTGCGTGCGTACGGGTTCGTTACGAAATGAATGCACAAGTTCGATGAAAAATGAACAAAAATTTATTATTATCACAACAAAAATGCTTAAATTTTTTCAAATTATCATGCAGTATTACAATATCTCACAGTAGTTATCTTTTAACTACTCAAATGTCCAATAGAACGTAATTCAAAACAGCTAAAGAAAGCTAATCCACGAATTCGCTACAATCAACAAGAGCAGTTTTCTAAACAACAACAAACTAAGCAACTACTACGAATTGAGATGTTTTCCTCCTTTTATAAGATTTTAAAAATCACGCGCTAGAATTTTTTCGTACTTTCTCGAAATCAAAAAGACATATTTATTTATTTAATGCACGCGCTCTTGTATTTTCAATTTTCCGGCTTAGCTTTCTTTTAATATTCGTTACGCGCTGCACTGCTCGAGAAATAAAGCCATTTAATTTATAACTGAACTAACATTAGCTTTTTAAATACCAAATTCGTAACAATATGTTTATGTTAAATTGATGTGCAATTGTAGGTATTATGTTGCAAATGTCTATAGTAATTGAGATTTGAAAATTAGGGTAGAATGTATAAATGCATATGTAGTTTTCTCCTTTTTCTCGTTGATCGCAAACAGTTGCTAGATTTTAGTTTCTAGATTGCTAATTGATTTGTAAATAGTATCAACAGCAATCTTACGACGGGGGTGTGATATCTGGCGACTGTTTTGCGATCAACAGAGCGTGCTTGGCGCATGTAGCTCTTCTCCAAGAAGGGTTAATGTATTTTAAGTGAGTTGCATGTTAGCCTCGGAAAAGGCAGGTTGTAGATTGCACTATGCTGTATCGGAGCGACGTACTGCTCCGAGTTCACTATTATGCTTTGAACCATATTTTTAATAAATGTTCGTTTCGTCTTGTTAAATTGTGCCTTATTGAACCACGAAGTCATTACACAGCCAGTAGCTGACTGAGTTCTTATCACATGCCATAGTCAGAGAAAAAAAAACTTCTTGTTTACACTTTTCAATATGGCATCAGAACCACATAGTGCTGAGTTTTTGTTTAAAGAGATCGTAACTGCTTACGATCAACTGTTTGCAGAGTTCAATTAAATTGGGAGCTACATTGAAAGAAAGAGAATTCTGGGCGATAAACGAAGTTATTAATACCTCTTGGCGTGCTTTTCTTGTCACTATATCCAATGGCCGAACATCAGTCTCCAGTAAGTCATCAGTATTTTTTGAATTAGCATACTTACTTAAAGTCATTGAATGTCTAATGTACTTTGAATATTTTTATGTGCGTCACAGTTTTAGAAGAATGATTGTGAAAGCCTTGATCCTTCCCCACCATACTTCAGCAGAGAGTTACAAAAAACACAATATGCTTGTCCAGCAACATTTATTTTCTTGCACCAAGTGCCGATGGTATCCCCATTACCATCTCTCCGTTCAATCCAATTCCACCTAAATGCATTCCGGACACCTTCTTCTAATTGTATAATATCACTATTTATATCGAGAAATTTCATAGTGAAATTCTCTTGCGTATATAAATAAAAAATATTTCAATAAACGAAACGAAAAATTTACACGTGCATCAATAAATTACGGCAATAAAATCATCAGCATTGTTTACAGCATCCTCAGTTCTGTCAAACCGTATACAATGGTATAAATTTCAAATTCTCGTTTAAGAGAAAGAAACTGTATATTTATAAAGCAATGATCCAACCAGTTTATTCATATGCTTCACCTGTATGTAACACCATAAGTAATAAGAACCTAAATAAATTACAGTTTCTACGAAATCAAATTTTCTTTCTTAAAAAATTCTCCTTAATTATAACAAATGTTCATTATTTCATGTGTAACAAGAAGCTCTATAAGTATCCCAATATTAAATTCACCAAACACTTATTTCAATAATATAATAGTATTCAGGGGTGTTTGTGCTCCGGGAAAACCCCGGAATTCCGATGATTTTGAACTTCGATCCCCGGAATATCGTGGTTCAAAAGGAAGTAGGAATAATAATGAATTATTTATTTTGATCTGGGTAATTTTTTTTTTTGCTTTGAAAGCAGAAAACGCAAGGTCAGTGTGTGTGGTGAAAACTTTTCCTTTCTTTCTCCAAAGGCAGTGATAATGCTTGAAAAGGGGGAAAAACTTCTTTTTTGTTCTTTCCTTATTGCGAGTTATGACTCATTCCCCCGGTTCTCGGACATTCTCTTCTGGATTCTTTTCGGCAAGTAGGCGCGGCAGAAAAAAAAGGGAGAGACTTCGTTCGACCAGATGTGCGATCACGTGACTCTGGGTTCAAAGGTCTTATCTCTCCTGGCGTGGCGCCAATAAGTAGAGAAGGGGATTTTTCGCCGTATTAGCTATTTGTCATTGATCGCTTCTCAACTTTTTTTTCTCCGCTGTGTAAAATTTTCGTTTCATTTATTGATGCATGTGTAAATTTTTCGTTTTGTTTATTGAAATATTTTTTTTTATTTATGTACGCAAGAGAATTTCACTATGAAATTTCTCGATATAAATAGTGATATTATACAATTAAAAGAAGGCGTCCGGAATGCATTTAGGTGGAATTGGATTGAACGGAGAGATGGTAATGGGGATACCATCGGCACATGGTGCAAGAAAATAAATGTTGCTGGACAAGCATATTGCTTTTTTTGTAACTCACTGCTGAAGTATGGTGGGGAAGGATTCAAGGCTTTCACAAATCATTCTAAAACTGTGACGCACATAAAATATTCAAAGTGCATTAGACATTCAATGACTTTAAGTAATTATGCTAATTCAAAAAATACTGATGACTTACTGGAGACTGATGCTCGGCCATTGGATATAGTGACAAGAAAAGCACGCCAAGAGGTATTAATAACTTCGTTTATCGCCGAGAATTCTCTTTCTTTCAATGTAGCTCCCAATTTAATTGAACTCTGCAAACAGTTGAGCCGCGATCAGACGGCACTAAACTCGTTGGAAATGTCCAGGACTACTGCATGTTATAAGATGAAATATGGGCTCGCAAAAACTATTAAGGAAAATATCATTAAAACTTTAAAGGAGACTCCATTTTCTCTAAATTTGGATGAAAGTACTAGCAATGCTCAAGAAAGTATACTGGCAATATTGGTGCAGTTTTATGACAACAATCAAAATGAAGTTGTAGTTCATCATTTTGCATCTCTAAAGATGGAATCTTGCAATTCAGAAGCTGTTTTTTTAAAGCAGTTGTTCAATACTATTGAAGATAATAATATTCCATGGGCAAACTTAATTAGTGTATTAATGGACTCATGTAACACCATGCGTGGAAAAAAAAAGGGTGTTGAAACCAGACTACGATCAAACAAAGGACCCCACTTATTAGATATTGATGGTGACACATGTCACACAGCTAATAACTGTGCAAAAAAAATTTGCTTCATGTTTTGATAGATACTTAGAAGATTTGTTTGATGACATCTATTTTGATATGAAAAAGCTGCAGTAAAAGAGAAAATTTTTTCAAAATCTGTGAATCCCTTGCCATTAAAAAACTTAAGCCCTTGAAGAGACCAGACCATAGGTGGGTGTACATTTATGTGTTTTAGAAAGAATCAAAGATCTGTGGGATGCTCTTATTGCATTTTATTTTCACTACTTGGATAAAACTGATAAAGGAGATTATTTTCTTATGTTGAAACTGTATACAATAAAAGAAATATTTCTGCAGCTCAGAAAAAATTGTTGAAGGGGTGTATTCTTGCTTGCATTCGCAACAACTCACAAAGGATGCTTTAGCTCGGAAAAAAAGAATACTAAATGGGTTATTTGTTATGCAAAACAAAACTTTATTGCATATGGCATTATATTCAGCAGTATTACCAGAGTTCAACACATATATTAAATTATTTGAAAAAAAAAAAAAAAAAAAAAACAATGCTTCATTTAATACATTCCAGTATTTATAAATTGATGGCAAAATTTTTCCTTTTTTTTTATGAAGCCAGAAAATATACAGTGCACATCTTATAATGATTTATTAAAGGTTGATGTCACAAATCCAGAATTCCATCTGCCTAGCAAAAGAATATTTACTGGTGCAGAAGCTTCCACTCTCCTGAAGAAATTATCAAAAAATCATCTAGTAGCAAAAGAATTCCAAATTTCTCTGATGAAAGCTTATACTAATACAGCACAGCATATGAAACAGAAATTACCCCTTAAAAATTCATATCTAATTAGTTTTACAGCATTAGATCCAGAGCTAAGAGGTAAAACCAGTACAATATTAGCTTTTGAAAAATTATCATCTTTTATGTCCCATATTTTTAGTGATGATGAAAGTCAAAAGTAGAAGCTGAAATAAGGTTATACCAGAGTGATATTGATATCACCAAAGAAATGCTCTACACATCTGATGAAAGTGGATATCAAGTCAAGTGTACAATTGATAAATATTGGTCTAAAGTTTTTAATTTAAAAGATGATTTCACAAATGATTATAAGTATCCTACATTGGCTAAATTGGTCAAAGCCAGCCTTAGCTGCTTCCATGGCCCATTAGTGGAAAGTGCATTCAAACTTAATGGATACACTTGTCACTGACTATAGAACCTCTCTTAAGATTGATTCCCTAGATGCAGTGCAAACTATTAAATATGATTTAATGGCTTCTAAAGAAACCTCATGTGAAAAATATGGCTAAAAAATTCCAATGACTGATCCAATTCACAAAGATCTCTTACTGAATATGAACAGAAGTTGGAAAACATATCAAGAGGACTTAAAAACATGTATTTCAGATGAGTCACCTATAAAAGTCTCTGAAAAACCTTCTACATTAGCAGAAAAGCAAACTGCTTCTACCTCTGCATGTGCAGTTCTCGAGGAAATTTCTTCAACTGTAAATGAGGAAAATAAAAGTCAACCTTCCTGCAATTATGAAGTTCACCACAAAAGAAAGACAAGCCCACAAACATCAGAAAATAAAAAAAAAAGCAGCAGAAATTAGATAATTTTTTTTTAAAGAATTAATTCAGGTAATTTAAAATATTTACATAAAATGTAGTAGTTTATATGTTTGAAAATTTATGGTTATTAATTTTGCAAAAAAAAGTAATTCATTGAACTTTTATAATTAGGTCATTCAATACTTCACAATTGTAATTTTTCATTTCTCTCCCCCCCCTTCTCAAAACTCCAAAATGTCGGTTAGTAAGTCCGTAAAAGTTTCAGGGGATTTTTTGGGGTCCCACAAACACCCCTGCTTATTATTCCACGGCCGTAGCTAATGCGTGTCTGCTAGTGATCTTTCAGTAAAGGCCAACTCCGTTAGTTGATTCTGTGGAGCTTTTGCGGATTAATTTTTATTTAGTATTTTAGATTAGTTTATATTTTTTATTTTGAGTTAAGCTGCAAGGGGAGGCTTATTGTACGCCCGATAGGGGTCATCAGTTAATTCATTTTGAGTTGGAATAAAGTGTAATTTAACCGTGCTCCAGAGTTGTTACTTACACTACAAGAACTCAGCGAACAGTCGCTATAGTTCTTCAGTATTCTAGCCTTCAAGGAACTCTAGTTTTGTTAGGATATTACAACTTCTATTATCGCGACCATGGAAAGGCCACATGACGGGGGATGGCCTTTATGGGACGGTAATCTCCTTTCCACATCTGGAAAGGGTCAGTCCTAGGCCTTTTGCCTCCCGGAGTCATTCCTGTAGCTTCTATTCTTCCCCCTTTGCACCGGCTCTTATGCCAGCCAGTTTTTTATCATTGATGCTGGTTCTTTTCTATTAATGGAATGCTAGCCGTCAAATGTGCGTCAAAGCACTAGACTGCGGTAGCTCATCTATAATCGCTCATGGATAGGTATGCAATTATGTCGTTGCGAATATGCGGACAGATGAGCATCAACCCGGGAATTTTCTCTCTTAAACTTTCATCTGCTGAAGCTTATGAATTGGTATCATGTGAAAGTTAACCATAAATAAAGCATTATTGATCCTGATGCGGATATAATGAGCATCAGCCCAGGAATTTTCTAGCTGAAATTTTCAGTTGCTTAAACTCAATAATTAGTATTATGTGGAAGTTATAAATACAGCAAATATTCGTCCGGATGCCAGATGTCGTGTGCAAATGGCGAAATTAACATCAATGCGGCTCTGGCCGCCACCGTCTAAACTCCTACCGTCTTTTTCCGAAAATAAGACACTGTCTTACTTTCTTTTTTGGTCCAAAATACGCGCTAGGGCTTATTTTCGGGTGAGGGCAAAAATAAAAGTATATTTATATATTTTTATTTAATATTTATTTTACACAGAATACAGAAATTTAAATTTATTCAATTACAGTCATGTCATCTCCTGGAACATTGTCATACATAAAATTCTGAATTATATTCTGATTTTCTTCCAAATCCATTTACTGTTGAATCATTAGTCTGAATCTCTCATGTCTTGCGATATAGCTATCGTTAAATGAATACTTCTTGTCTAAGTAGTCTGTTCGTAGTGCATTGGAAACATCACTATCACTTATTTTGTCCCATGAATTTTTTACCTAATTCACAACTTCTTGTAAGCCTGGTTTTACAAAATTACCTCGATGATTTCTCACCATTCTGTTTTCAATATATTCATTGATTTCCATCCACAAATGATCCTTGAATGGCTTGTTTATTGCAATGTCAAGTGTCTGGAGGTAACCAGTCATTCCTGCCGAAATCATTATTTGATCAATCTTCCTCTCAGCAAGAAAGTTTTTCAAGTCTTCAGCGCGGTGAGTACTGGTTGAATCCCAAACTAGTAAACCTCTATTCTGACCCCTCAACAGTGGTGGCAGCATAAAATCAACCCACTTTCTTTAACGAATTCTTTTTGTCACATTATTTTAACTAGGGATTATTAACGGGTAATGTCTTATTTTACAAAATGTTCCGAAAATCACGATAGGGCTTATTTTCGGAGGATGTCTTATTTTCAGAAAAAGACGGTACCTCATCGAATTCATGTGGCGGCCATTGCACAAAAAGACGTAAAAATTTTCTGCAACGTTCAATGAAATCGGCAATTGTATTCCTTCTGTGTATCTTGCAATGAATTTGGTAAGACCTATTTTTACTTCCTTTTACGAAGCAAAGGAACTATTTTAATTCCGAAAAGTATCTGATATCATATTTCAACGAAAATATCCGTTTTCACTGCTTTCGAAGTCACTTGAATCATGTTTTTGCAAGACATGTGTATGTACGGGCAGAATAAAGGACTCTTTTTTCCAAAACGGATTGCAAGATATATTTAGAAGAGACTTTTTTTCGTGATATCTGTACGTCCGTACGTACATATTGTTACGAATTTTGTACGTAGATAATAATTTTAGTGCAATTATATGTAAAATTGCTTTATTTTTCTGTGTAACATAAGAAAAATCTAAAAGAGATAAGCTAGGCCGGAAAAGTAAGAATACAGGAGCAAGTCCATTTAACTTTGAGCAAATGCGTATCTTGGTAATTTGACGAGAAACCGCCATACTTGGCGACATTTTGGTCCGGTCTCTGTATCACCGTGATGTGTATTACAACTGAATAAATACAATTGACCACTATTTTAACTTTAATCGTAATTCCACCCTCATATTGCTTTACAGTAAATTCGAGAAGCAGAAATTACTAGAATTATCTCGGCGGCCGGCTAGAATTTAAGGCCTGAAAAAGCATCTATTCTCAGTTGTATAGTAGCTGTTAGCTCAGCGTAAGTTCCGAGCACTATCTTTCGGTTTAGTTTCGCTCCTTAGCTGCGCTTTGCATTGCGTTAACCTTTTTAATAGTTTGAAGCGTAACTACTGATTATACTGCGTTATACTGTGAACACCTGTACGTGTATTTCTGTAGAAAATTCCAGAACTTTGAAAAAAAATTTTCATAAAATAAATTTTATTAACCTTTGTGCATTCAATCTATTACGAACATGCGCGCACGCAACAATTTTTGATGTCAGGCGTGAGGTTAAATGCCAGTAATAAGAGCGATGGAACAGCAGTTAAGATAGCTAATGGCAGCCTTTGCTGCATTGACAAAGATTACGTTAATAAGATGAACCCGTTAATAAAGAGATGAAGGCTGTTAAAGACGAAACGAAAGAGGCCAAGGAGATAAAAGCTGGCCAAGATTTCCTTAAAAACGAGGTGAGAGCTGTTAGAAAAGAAAGGTTAAGAGCAGGTTAAGAGGAAATGAAAACAGAAATTACATGCATAATAGAAAACAAATTTGAGTCTATGGAATGCAGAATAGAGGCGTCGGAAAATAAATCTGGAGAAACTGAAAAAAAGAGTTTCTTCTGCCAAAGAACAAATAGAAGAGAGAGTGTCTGCCGTAGAACAACAAATCGATTACACAGTTTCCGCTGTTATTAAAGAAGCTGCCACCTTAAAGAAATTTATAGCGACAGCAGGAAGCAATTCTGATGGTTTTAAATTTTTGCCGATGCCTTCTCGTCTCTCTCTGAAGCTATCCGCGTATAATGGGAAGACCACCTAGCAAGTATACAAGACACAATTTTCTATAGTGGCGGACGCGAATGGATGGGATTATCAAGCTAAGATATGTCCTCTCGCCGCTTCTCTGAGAGCAGACGCTGATATCTTTCAAATTCTTCTCAAACAACAAAGGCTACACTTCGAAGCTCTTACCGGCGCGTTGGAGCTTCGCTTTGGAAACAAGTGTGTGAAAGATTACAGTAGGCTGCAGTTAAAATATTGTCAACAGAAGCCCACGGAATCATTCGAGCAACTTGGTAAGGATGCTGAAAGGCTGTCTTATCTGGCCTTTTCGGAGTGCCCGACAGAAACAAGGGAAATCCTGCCCCTGCAGTACTTCATCGATGACATCCAGGATCCTGAAGTACAGAAAGCTGTGTGAATGGCGAACGTCAAGGATTTAAAAGGCGCTCTAGTGTACGCCATAAAATTTGAGACAGCCCAGCAACAACTTGTAGTAGAGACCGCCACCCAATCTGAGCTGCTCAAGTCCAGGAGCCAGTGGATCAAGTGACTGTTCGTCTAGACCAGCGGTCGTCAATCCTTAGAACTTCACGGACCGCTACATATATATAATTCTGTATTTGGCGGACCACTAATATGAATTAAAAAAAAAAAAAAAAAAAAAAGATAAATACATTTATAAAAAATAACCAACAAACTTTTATTTTATAAGGTTATAGAGTAATTATTTACAAGTGACTGTTCGTCTAGACCAGCGGTCGTCAACCCTTAGAACTTTAAAGACCGCTACATATATAGGTAGGGTACGAACTGCGCCAAATTTGATCGAAAATCCCCGCCCCCTCTTTTTTAATCCACGAACTGTGCGTCGTTTCCTGTCCCCCATTTCTTTCCAAGAAGATTGGGTGCTACAAGAAGTCGTTTATCGCCATTAATGGGACATTCTATTGAGACTGCAAGCCTTTATTTTCGTTTATCAATATTGTAAAAATTGTGCATGTAAAACAAATATTAATTTAAAGTCTGGCGTGTGCTAAAAAATAAATTTCTTTTACACTCATTTTAAAGATTTATGATGC
This sequence comes from Stegodyphus dumicola, assembly GCF_010614865.2. Taxonomy (NCBI): domain Eukaryota; kingdom Metazoa; phylum Arthropoda; class Arachnida; order Araneae; family Eresidae; genus Stegodyphus; species Stegodyphus dumicola. Next base: position 42,092 of record NW_023327618.1, on the reverse strand, counting down.
TTAAAGGAATGATGAGCCAGATCTTTTTTATTCTCTGGAAGAATTAAAAACTTCCAAATTGTAGATTTTAGTCGCTGATATATATATATATCAGTTTTGAATAGTAAAATTGATAGATTAATGACATACACAAAACTGATACATAATCAACGTATCATATATCGGATTTGTAGCTCACCTTAAATAAGTTTCTTGTCTAGATAAATATTAACAAATCTTCTTAGACAGCAGAATAGTTTTAACTTTCAAATTTACCATTTTAGGTAAACAGTTCTAATTTAATTATAAAAATTATCTTTATTAAATCTAAAAATTGGAGTTCTTAAGTCGTTCTAAATTCACACTAATATTATTGCAATATATTCCCGTATTAAGCTTTCCATTTTTAATCATTGAAGTTATTTTAAGGTTATTTAACTTTGTTACAAATTCCATATTTTAATACTAGAACGAACTTTATTATTATCAGGATCAATGTTCCCTCTTACCTTCTTCGGGAACATGCAAGGACCTGACTCGGAACAGAGAGCTTACTAAAGCTATGTTCAAAACTGTGGGAAGTAGACAGGATACACAAGAAGGGTATACAAAACCCTTTATTTTTCTCTATTTACAATAACTTCCGTACTTCGGAATACACAGACTCGCTACTTGGGGTCTAACGTAAAAATATAAAAATAGAACTAAACTCTAATTTAACTTTAAAATAATAAACGTGGAAGATTGGCCTTATATTAACGGGAAGCCGTATGTAGTACATAGAACTGTGAACACTACAATACGTTTAAAAATTATCAAGAGGGTTAAAACCTCTGGCCTGGAAGGCAACCAGCAACTGAGTAAAACTTCTAAGGTAAGCGGCCTGCTTCGACTCACTGCTTCCTCTCTTTCGCTTGGCAAAAAGCCACAACTTAAATACTTGGCGTTCGCCAGACAAACTTTGCATAAATACTTTAACGCTTATAATTCTGGCCGGAAGTAGAAAATAAGAAGTGATAGTAAAGATTTAAAATAAAATAAACGTTAGTAAAACTTAAGATCCTTACATTATATTTAATACTAAAAACGAACTTTTAACAAATTCCATATTCTAATACTAGAAAATATTTATTCTGTTTTCCACCTGATGTACTTTGGCATACATTTAATTTCTAATACACATTTAATTAATAAATTGATAATTATGAGCGTCATCAGAATTTTTATAATTAACAAAAAAAAAAAAAAAAAAAAAAAAAAAAAAAATTCAAACTCCCTTATTTTCATATCCTGGGATTTTCAGTCTCAGTTTTAATCCATTCCTTTTTCACATATTGTTGCACTGTACTCAAGTTTTCATGTATGTAAAATTTATATAATTATGAATTTGTATTGTATTTATGCCAATTTATATTTAAATGATAATTTTTACAAATTCTTGCTTCATAACTCTAGTTAATAGAAGATGTTTCTAACACCTTGGCAAAGCTTAATCTTCAGCATGTAGCTTATTTTCCAACCTAGTTTCAGGCTGACTTATTTGTAAAATTAGTTACTTGAAATTATTTGTTAACAAAGATGGTCGCTAAATCACGCTAATAATATTTCTAACTGTTGTAATTTATAATGCAACGAGTTCATACGATTTATAATATAATTCATTTATAATTTTTTCAGCAGTATTGAAATTAATAGCAGATACTGATAATGTTATACATTTAGATTAGAATGATTTAGTTGCCATTGCCTTCTTCACTCATACTTTTATGCTACTTCCTGATATTTCATAATGGCATATAGGTAAGTTTAACTTATTCATTAAACATGTAAATCTCTAATTCAGCCCACTTTGTTCTTACGTGTGCTGTATCTTCTATTTTCTTTAATATACTGTTCAGCCTAATTTCAAAAGGTCTTATGATCAAGCGGAAAAGTCACTAAATATTGGTAGTTCGACCCGAGTTTCTAGTCCCAGTGATCCCCTAAACTCTTTCTTTTTTTGTACTTATTTACTGTGTAAAAATGTATAGTAAAAATTTCAGTTCATGAAGTAAAAAATACTTTTAAAATTTATTCTTTAAAAATATTGCAAAATTTTTCACCTTAGCGTGTCTTTTTACAAATCCCTCTGATAAGAAAAAATAAGGAAAGAAATTAACTTCACGTTTCGGTGATTGATACCTCAGTGCAAATTATGTGTAACTTTTTCCAAAAGCATAGAGTTTATATGGATATCAATAAATTATGGATTATTTTTCATCTAATTTCCTTAACATTTTTATTCCAGAATTTTCCTTTCACACTGTAGTGTTTAACTTTATGCGTTTTTTATAATAATTTGCATTTGTTTATAATTTTACGCGAATGAAAGTGATTATTTAATTGTATAAGCTTTGCTGAAAGATAAACGAGAAAACAAAAATTATATTACTTGCGGTCAAGAGAGTGTTTGATGTAAATAATTATTATATATTTTCTTTGATAGTTTTTATGTAATTTCTTTCATTTATGCATTACTACATAGTTCTTTTCAAAAAATATTTTTCTGTGCCGCTATGTCCGTATTTCAGTTTCAAGGAATGCGTGCTCCGTGTAGGGTATATAATGCTTAATAAACTTATGATATGAAAGAGATCTAAATTCTCTTCTAATTTCTGCTGTATTTTTTAAATTTCAACCCCTAAGAAATTTACTCTAGAAATCTTAAACACTTATTTCCTGGAATAAATTCCAGAAAGGATTAAGCATGACTTAATTCGCAATAATAATAAAAGAAGACGTTATCTTTGTTGTTGCCGAGGCTTAGTTTCTCTAGATTGGCAACAAATCCACTATTCATTTATAAAAAATATTATTTCTTTATTTTTATTTTCCTCTTGGCTACAGTTGGCTTCGAAAAAAAATTGTAACCCTGTGGCCAACGGGGAAAGAAATTTTGATCGGCGCAGTTGGACTATCTCAGGACGAGGGGGGGGGGATTTTCATCAGCGCAGTTGGAGTACACCCCATATATATATAATTCTGTATTTGGCGGACCACTAATATGGATTTAAAAAAAAAAAAAAAAAAAAAAAAAAAAAAAAAAAAAGAATAAATACATTTATAAAAAATAACCAACAAACTTTTATTTTATAAGGTTATAGAGTAATTATTTTTTTTAAATGAAAAATTTAAGTATTACATATTTTTAGTGTGCTATTTGTTCCTGTTTGTTTGAAATCAGTTTGTAGATTTTGGGTTCCAATTGACGTCACTGAAAGATGGAGAGCCGCGTTTATTTCAAGCCGAGATTGACACTGAGTTTTAATCGTTGTTACAGAAGAAAATGTCTTTTCGCACAAATATGTTGTTGAAAACTGAATTAAAATTTTCATTGCTTTTTCACTCAGTAATGGGTATTCATTTTTATAGAGAGCCAAAAATGAGGTCTTGATAAAGATGAGTGGAATTTAGTTTTTAAACTGTCTTCGGAAGACGGATCAATGAGGTTTCTTCTTCATTCAGGCTTAATTTGCTGTCTTTAATGTTTGCTGAAAATGAATTCATTATCCACATACTTCCATGCCTAGGATCTTCTTCCTTTGGGTAATAAAAACAGAAAAATTCTATCAGTGACTGTAAGTGCTTCTGAATAGTGGATATCACTTACTACTTGAGATCCTTTTCTGCCATATATTCATTAAAAATTATAAACGTTTGTAGATCTCTTTTTGCCAAGTATTTTTTTGGAAGTAGGCAAGATGAAAAATGTGCAAGGCCTTCGCCGGAAATCGAACCACGGACCTCTGGAATACGCGCCCCACATGCAGACCATTACACCACGAAGGCACACCAAGAAGGTGGGAGAAATACCTAATAAAGTTAAAATTCGGTAAAATAAGTAAATGAGCAAATTTGTATAACTTTATGAAAAGAAATAAAATATTAAATCGATTGATTATCGATACAAACAAATCGATACAAACAAACCTTCATAAAACAAGAGCTGCCTTTGGACGTCTTGATCAGTTTGCTGGTTCCACAAATAGATAAAATCACGTAAAATTGAAATAAAAGTAGAAGATGTAGGCACAATTTAATATAAATATTTTTTAATGCTTGAAATGATTTTATATACTGCAGTTAAAAAAATCGTATGAATACCGTATAAATAAAATAGTGGTTTTCAATTTATTTCAGTTAAAAGGCACAGTCAAGTCTCAAAATGACAACAGACAAGAAAAACAAAAATAAAAGCTTTTCCCCTGCCAAACTGAATATGTAAAATAGTCACCTGTATTTGTAAGGCTGTAATATGTAAAATAGTCACCTGTATTTGTAAGGCTGTAATATGTAAAATAGTCACCTGTATTTGTAAGGCTGTAATATGTAAAATAGTCACCTGTATTTGTAGGCGGTATATGTAAAATAGTCACCTGTATTTGTAAGGCTGTAATATGTAAAATAGTCACCTGTATTTTGTAAGGCTTTGTAATATGTAAAATAGTCACCTGTATTTGTAGGCTGTATATATGTACTGTAAAATAGTCACCTGTATTTGTAAGGCTGTAATATGTAAAATAGTCACCTGTATTTGTAAGGCTGTAATATGTAAAATAGTCACCTGTATTTGTAAGGCTGTAATATGTAAAATAGTCACCTGTATTTGTAAGGCTGTAATATGTAAAATAGTCACCTGTATTTGTAAGGCTGTAATATGTAAAATAGTCACCTGTATTTGTAAGGCTGTAATATGTAAAATAGTCACCTGTATTTGTAAGGCTGTAATATGTAAAATAGTCACCTGTATTTGTAAGGCTGTAATATGTAAAATAGTCACCTGTATTTGTAAGGCTGTAATATGTAAAATAGTCACCTGTATTTGTAAGGCTGTAATATGTAAAATAGTCACCTGTATTTGTAAGGCTGTTAATATGTAAAATAGTCACCTGTATTTGTAAGGCTGTAATATGTAAAATAGTCACCTGTATTTGTAAGGCTGTAATATGTAAAATAGTCACCTGTATTTGTAAGGCTGTAATATGTAAAATAGTCACCTGTATTTGTAAGGAAGGCTGTATATGTTAAAATAGTCACCTGTATTTGTAAGGCTGTAATATGTAAAATAGTCACCTGTATTTGTAAGGCTGTAATGTAAAATATCACCTGTATTGTAAGGCTGTAATATGTAAAATGTCACCTGTATTTGTAAGGCTGTAATATGTAAAATAGTCACCTGTATTTGTAAGGCCTGTATATGTAAAATAGTCACCTGTATTTGTAAGGCTGTAATATGTAAAATAGTCACCTGTATTTTGTAGGCTGTAATATGTAAAATAGTCACCTGTATTTGTATGTAATATGTAAAATAGTCACCTGTATTTGTAAGGCTGTAATATGTCACACTGTATTTGTAAGGCTGTATATGTAAATAGTCACCTGTATTGTAAGGCTGTATATGTAAAATAGTCACTGTAATTTGTAAGGCTGTAATATGTAAAATAGTCACCTGTATTTGTAAGGCTGTAATATGTAAAATAGTCACCTGTATTTGTAAGGCTGTAATATGTAAAATAGTCACCTGTATTTGTAAGGCTGTAATATGTAAAATAGTCACCTGTATTTGTAAGGCTGTAATATGTTCAAGTAAACATGGGAAAAGCTTGAACCTAATAATAGATGCGAATTGACGAGCTTTCGGAGGGCAGATAAATTTCCTGCTTTTTATTACAATTTTCCGGAAATTTAACTAATCATATTTAAGAAGAGTCTTGTGAATTGTCAGAACTGGATATTCTTAATTTTTCTTTTGAGACGGAAAATAAAGTTACACGTAAATTTATATTACGTTATAAATACCAACATATTCATAGCATGACCGGTGAAATTTATAACTGATTTTGCTAATATCAGCATTAAATTTACCACTGCTCAAATTTTATAAATGATTAATACAATTCATTTCCTGATTATACTTGCAAATATATCACTGCGATCTGCATAAATGAAGCAAAAGAATTATTATGTAACCTTCTACAAATCTTACCTGAAAAATATCCATTTCAGACCTTAAATCTGAGGAATTTACAATATTGATTACATGCATTAAATTATTTTCATATAATCTAATGTTTAACAACATATTAATACCCAAAAACAATATTCAACTTTCCAAATATATGTAATTCTAATTTTTATTTGTTAATATAATTTTCGAAACATTTGGTGTTCAGCAGCATGCCTTTAAGGAAATTCAGGCTACATCCCTGATTATGAGTAACAATTAAAACACTATTAATATTTCACTGATACACATACTTTATTCACAATGAAAAATTATATGACAAGTACAAAAACCTTCACATTTCCATAAATCTGAGGATTTTACAATATTGATTACATGCATTAAATTATTTTCATGTTATCTAATGTTTAACAACATATTAATACCCGAAAACAATATTCAACTTTCCAAATATATGTAATTCTAATTTTCATTTGTTAATATAATTTTCGAAACATTCGGTGTTCAGCAGCATGCTTTTAAGGAAATTCAGACGACGTTCCTGATTATGAGTAACAATTAAAATACTAATAATATTTCACTGATACACATACTTTGTTCACATTGAAAAATTATATGACAAGTACAAAAATCTTACCTTCTTGTACAGAAACCTTCACATTTTCATATCACTGAAAAAGGAACTTCACGAAAAGCAAGAACGCACTGGCTAACGGAAAGCAATATCAATTAACTGAAAGTGTCATGTCGCCAGTTTTCAATTATTGTAAACATAATAATCATCACAAACCGACTCTAAAGTGCTGCAACTATTGTGCTGAAGATCAAGTAAGAAGGAACTGCAGAATATCCCATAACACGCATAAAAAGACCTTGAGACGGAATAGGAGCGACAAGAAACTAACCTTAAAGTGCTGGAACTGCGGCGTTGAAGGCCACGTACGGAGGAATTGCAGAACACCCTAGGGCACGGAAAATAAGACTATTTTCCAGAAACGACGTCGGAAAAAAATCTGTGGCCATCTCTTTGAGAAGAGTTTGAAAGGTAGTGAGAAGCCTCATTTTGAAGCGCTTCAGATTTCTGCAGTGAGTGGCCGCAGTAATGGACTATTCATCAATGGGCATATCAGTGGAGTTTCTTGTAATATGATCATCGACACAGGAGCCAAGGTTACCATCATTTGGAAAGATTTAGCTAAAAAATTTAAAGATAAACTCATTTGGACGCTATCCTGCATTATTCTTCAGACTGCGTCTGGTGATAAAATTGAAATTCATGAGAAGTTAAATGTATACATCACGTTTGGAAATGCAGCCTACCATGACACGGCATATGTGGCAGATATTACACGGCATATGTGGCAGATATTACAGATCCCTGCATACTTGGAATGTACTCTCTAAGAAAATATAACTTTTCCTTGGATTTTAAAAATAAAGAACTGCATTCAGCCTCTGACGACGTAAGTATCCGTCAACGAAAAGGATCATCACATGGAAATGCCGATGTTTTGTCTAGAATACACTGCGCAGGTGGCAGATAACGGAGGACGTCGACACCATTCCCCTACTGTAACGGTTAATTGGTTTTAGCACCACATCCGCCTAATTGTTAGTTGAGGACCACACAGTTATCTCATACCTGGCTCCGAGGTCCAGCGCCTGATGAATGACCCTTATGACCTACTGTACAAGAAAGAAGACACTGCACAGAAAACTGTCGATATTGCTCCAGGGTCGAATCGAAATACCATTTACTGAATCCGGTCTCACGACAAGTTGCAACTTCAACATCGGCTGAGCGCCATCCATGGAATGAAGAAGAAGTAAGGTAGGACCAGTTGGCATATGGCAACATTAAACCCATAATTGATTCAATGGAATCTTCAGAAAGGAGACCTACCTGGCAGGACATTTCGATTTGTAGTCCTACAACAAAACAATACGGGGCTCTATGATACTTATTCCATATTCGAAACGGTGAACTTATACCGGACGTTCGAATCCGATGATGGAAAGTCTTTTCGATGGCAGTTGATACTTCGGAAATTTCGGATCCCAGCCGTCCGTTTAAAGAGTTACATAGCAGTCCAATAGAAAGCCACTTCGGAATAACGAAGCCGTTACATGGACTTTGAGAGCGCTTCTACTGAAGTAATGCAAAGGAAGACGTACAAGAGTGGTATATCTTGCGATGCCTGTGCGGGTCGGAAAGGACCGAAGAAACGTAACACAAGCAAGCAACATTACAATGTAGGAGCGCCTTTTGAAAGCATCGCCTTTAACATACTGGGACCTTTGCCATGAACTGCTAATAGCAACAAATACATCTTCGTTGTCAGTGATTACTTCACCAAGTGGCCTGAAGCGCATCCTATTTCTGATCAAAAGACGATCACAGTAGCAGAGATAATGATACAGCACTGGATTTCCAGGTTCGGAGTGCCTCTTCAGTTATTTTCCGATCAAGGAAGAAATTTTGCATCGTATATAATTAAAGAACTCTGCAAGCTACTCGGCATTGACAAAACCCAAACAACACTTTCACATCCTCAGTTAGACAGCATGGTAAAGAGATTTAATCAAACCATCCTGAATTGCCTCTTGTTGGTTTCCAGAAACCAAAAGAATTGGGTCAAGAAGTTACCTCTGTTTTCACTGGTTGATCGCAGTGCTGTCCACGAGACTACTGGCTATACCCATCCCAGATACTCTTCTTCTCAGTCAAACAATGTTTGCAATTCAGGTTCCCGCGCATGCAGCGCTACCCAGTAGAACATGTCGTCGATTCTCTAACACACAAAATTCATAAAACACTTCAGATGGCATACATGATTACAAAACATAGCAATTATAGGCATAAGTTCATAGCGGGTACTTGAAACGTCGAAGGATGTTAGTCCGATCGAGACTGTAGCTAGGCCAGTCTACCTTTAGCCTGAAATGTCGAGTAGAAAGTAAGGATATGTGCAGTGCGGTGAAAAAAAGTGCCAATTTTATATAAATAATTCTTACTACATTGTGTATATAGATAGCAGACCTCGTAATACTTAATACACAAGATATACCTGAGTACATGATGTTACGGAAATTTGCAACAAGGCCAAGAGTTAACACATAGATACACATAGATAAAGAATTTTGTTTTTGCTATTTTAATTTTATATGCTCTTTTCTATAGTTTTTTTTTTTTTTTTTTTTTTTTTTTTTTTTTTTTTTTTTTTTTTTTTTGTGCATTTTTTGTATAATACACATATACACAATAAATATATTTATGTATTTTTTCATGTTTTGAAATTAGATACAGGCACATAATACATATAAAAACACACATAAAACTAAAAATACACGGCGCACATAAAATGGGACTCCGTAAATCATTAGGGAAGGTGCCTAAGGACTGCGAGCCTATTTTTTCGATTAACATGGCTATTATAATCGTAATTTAAAATTGGAATCGTGGGATTCTGGACTTAAGGAATAGCACTGAAAATCGTTTCTGCTAACCTAGCTATGTAAATCTGAACTTCAGGTATTTTGTATTCACGGTCAAGTGCCGAGTTTCTAATGAACCAGCGGCAATTCACCACTCAACGAAGTACAACATTTTGAGCAGTTTGCATTTTGCTCAAACAAAGCCCCAGACAGGACAGGCATAAGTGAGTATCGGACGCAACATGGTATTGTAAATGAGTAATTTAGTGCCTTCAGGGAGAAAGTTCCGAGTAATTAATGGGGCGAATGTAAATTTACGCACTTGGAACTTGCCTAAGATATGTGTAATGTTTGGGGACTATGTGAGCCAGTGATGTAGGTTTCTTGGTAATAAGAAATGGCTGTGACTTGTTTTGAAACTGAGGCGTAAAGGGTTACCAGCGAAGATATTCCGTTTGGCGACTTTATTGTTTGCGCCGGCAAAACGGAAAAGTACCGATTAAGCTTAGTACAAAATAGTCGCAGCTGTTTGTTTTTGGATAGGGGATATGGAATAGCTAAATGTCGGAAAAAATATTTCGTGCGCAGTTTGCGGGAAAAAGCACCACATACTCTGTTCAAAAACATTAACTCCGACTCCAAACCCGAAAGTAGCGCGAACAGCAATATCAGAGAAGATGATAAAGAGATTCCAAAACATGACGAGACACTTGCAAATTTATCGAAAACTTCTAACGTATTTTTACAAACTTTGATGGTTACTTTGAAAGGAAAAAATGAAAAATGGCGAACCAGATGAGTTCTCATTGACTCAGCATCACATGTCCTATGTTTTGAAGAATACCGCTACTGAAATGCAATCTCCGAACACATGCAAAGAAGAACCACAGCATTCGTTATTTGAAGGGATAACCACTGAAATTATAGGTCACGATGTTTTTATCGAAAACAGATGGTTAATTATTTATGGAATTTTAAAGATCTTAGACAAGAGTTAATTTGTGGTACTATACCACCAGCAGGACGAGTTGACTTTGTAAGATCTACTTGCTTATCTTCTAAAGTGACAACTGAAGTATGCGTAGAAACCACACAGGAGAAGGGTTAAAAGTGCCCTATGTTAAACTTTTTAAAGGCATCGACTTGAGGTTAACACACTACGTCTCAGTCGGGCGGTAACTCAACAAGAGCTAAAGTAAAAATTAGAAGATATTAACAAGTAGCAGAAATTACTCTACAGGGCTCAAATACGCCTCTTACTTAAACCGCACTGAAATCTAGTGGCAGCAAAGTAATAGCTGCTACGCCACGTTAACCAGCAATAAATGCAGAAATAGAAGCTCATGCTACAACGGTGACGGCGTTTGTCCAAACTCTCTACTTTTCCTTCTGACTCTGTATTTAAACCTTTTCTCCTCAAGTTAGAATTTTCATTACTTCACGCGCGCAACCAAATTTAAATATTCTGGAATTGATAATTAGGGGAACGAAGGCTTATAGGAAAGAACGTAAAATTAAACTAAATTGGTTATTTAAAATAAATATAAATCCCTGCAACTTAATAAAATTTATCAGAATGATCAAAGTGATGGACCGATAGAAATATTAATTGGAGATAGAGAGCTGATATTTGTGGGAAATTGATGATTGGGGTCTTTAGGCTACTTCCCTCAGGTCCTGCGGGCATTGAGACCAAATTACGATGGACAGTTATGGGCAAAAACTCAATGTCTGAAATTTCAAATAATTCTACTTTTCTTGTCACTTCAATGCTCAATTAAGAGATATTGATATCCGATTTGTGGGCTCTTGACACGCTGGGAATTTTAGAACCTTTAGAAAAGAAAAATATATGAGAACTTCAAGACGAAACAAGGAAACATTTCTTATCTACAGTTAAAATAAATGAAGATGGTCGTTTTCAAGTATGCTTACCGTGGCTTAGTGATCATCTGCCCTTGCTAGAAAGTTTTAATTTGGCTACTTAAAAGATTTGATTTGACTGTTAAACAATTAAAAGCTGAAAATCAGTATGAAGAATATGGGAAGGTTTTTTGCGAGTAGAAAAGAAAAGGAATAATAGAATCTGTACCGAAAAAAATGAAATTGACTTACCTTGTCATTACTTTCCTCATCGTCACGTAGTCAAAGAAAACAGTACAACAAAGATTAGACCAGCATTTGACGCTTCAGCGAAACAGAAAGGAACACCTAGTCAAAATGACTGTCTTGTAAAAGGGATTGAATCTTACTGAATTCATTCCTTCAGTTCTTCATCGATTCCAGATGAACAAAACAGGAGTTACATCAGACATACGAAAAGCTTTTTTACAAATCAGTTTTAGTCATAAACACAAGGATTTTTTGAGATCTTTTGGTATCAAGCCGATGGCCAACTTTAATATTATAGACACTGTAGAGTTGTGTTTGGTTTCTCCAGTAGCAGGGCTTAAATTGCGCCGGAGCCCATCGGAGGCTTCTTAGTTTTTGGGATAAATCATAATTCTAACCGGAACGTACCGGGGCTCTAAATAAGAAAGCTCCTGAAATTCTTCTATGTAAGTGATCAACAAGTTTAGCAGAAATTTGATCTCGAAAATTTTCTTTTTAATAATGAAATTCTGTAAAATTACATTCTAACTTCTGAATGCATGCCTCTCTTTCCTTGGCAAACAATCCCTTATAAGGAAGTCGAGACCTTTAAGGAAAGAAAGGTGATTACTTACTACATTATATTATTTCCTACTACCCTACTATATTATTTCCCTTTTTTTTTTCAACAACCATAGTCCTATTTATTTGCACATTCATGTATTAATTTAGTGTTTAATTTCTTTTATGTTACTACTGAAGTTATTAAGTACTCCATTGATTCTTCTTAGTTGTAAAGATGGCTTCATGTCCAGGGATTGTACTGACCGGGACATGCAGTCTTTGGGAAGGAGGCATGGTTACGAATACCATGAATTTTATACATAGATATATGATTTTAGGGCAATTATATGTAAAATTGTTTTATTTTTCTGTGTAATGTAACAAAAGAAAAATCTAAAAGAGATAAGCTACAGGGGCAAGTCTATTTAACATTGAGTAAATGGGTATCTCGCTAATTTGACGAGATATCGCCAAGCTGATTTTGGCGACTTATTTTTTCGACAAATATGGAGAAAAATCATCAAAAGCCGCCAAACTTGTTGACATTTTAATCCGGTGTCTGTATCACCGTGATCCTTAAAATATATTCCCATACATCTATACACAGTCGTTTCAAAAACAGAAACAGGAGTTGGCAGTGCTTACTGTGCTTATCGTAATGGTACCCAAATCAAAAACTAGCATATCGAACTTAATAATAATAACAATTCAGTTTTCAAACTGAACTACTAGCCATCAGAGAAGCAATAAAATTCATAAAACAATTCTCGGAACGAAGTGTTATTATCACAGATCGTGCATCTGGAATACAAGCTATAACAGGGCAACATCAATAACCACTAATTCAAAAAATTTAACTACTACTGACAAATTTTTCTCAACAACTAATACCAAAATTGCATTGGACACGAGCCCATGTAGGCGCAATGGACAATGAAATAGCAAACCGAAAAGCAAAAGAAGTAGCGAACAGTTCCATTAATGCAACCGATAACCATACCTTACCCAATTTATTATCAAGACCTTTTTCTAATCATTATCACTCTGGAATGTAAAATGGTCACAAGAAGAAGCATGTAGAAGAATCTTCAAATTCATATCTACTCCAACAAAACACCTTATCTCAACTAACCGCGCCATAATTTTTTTTTAACAGCCCATGGTCCTTTTGGATTATATCTACATCGTTTTAATTTACATCACATAGATAAATGCATATGTGGAAGTACAGAAACTATCGATCATTATACGTTTGAATCTGATGTAACCAAAGATTTACATTTTCAACTATATACATTAGAAATACGAGTAGAAACCATGGTTCAAACAACTTCTAAAAAGTAACATTCTTAGGCAAAAGCTCCAAAATCTAATAAGCTATTTATCAATAAACTGCGACAATTGAAAAGCAACATAAATACCATTACTTTATCATATAACTATGTTATAAAATATCATTATATATTTATTTAATCAAAAGAAATTGTTATATTATCTAATAAAATATTATTACGTATTTACTTAATCAAAAGTAATTGTTATATTACCAAAATGTAACCAAAAACACCTATTATGTTACTTATCTGTTATTGATACAGTAAGACCCCGCTTAACGCGGGGGATACGTTCCATCAAAGTAGAGCGTAATGCGAAACAGAGCTAAACGAGGCTATCTTTACATGTAAATATTGGGGTTAGGAGAAGATGGCTAGGAAATTGGTTAGGTATTAAATTTAAAAAGTATGTTTTTTAATAAAAATAAAACCAAACATTTATTTCTTAAAGCCCAAATTAATACCACATTATTATTTCTTGCAAAAATAAAAACAAAATATAAATAACAAAACGAATATTCTTAAAAAAAAAAACAAATAAAATTCTCAGTCAGTCATATTTAGTTAGCCTTCCGCGTTTTCAGTGTTTCTGCCTTTTTGGGACAAAAGCATCTAATGTTGTTTGCCTTTTTCTTTTGCGTTGTTCTCTTAAAAGTTCTTTCTTCATAAACGGATAGAGCATCTCTAACACCACGCCTTACTTTTGAGCTCCTGTCAAAATTCGGATCATTTTCAATGAATTGATCCATTATTTCAGTTATGGTAGACAAACTCCTTTTTACAAACACCATCGAAAGTTCTTTTTGCTCTTCTTCTGAATCACTGCTGTCAACATTTTGTTTTCTTCTTGTTCAGTTAATTCCTTGAGCTCATCATTAGAAAGACTAGCCGCTGCTTCTTGAATTATTTCTTCGACATCTTCCACATTTACCCCTTCAAAATATGTCTGTACAATACCGCACCAAACAAGAAATACAAGTACACTCTTTCGGATATGTATTTGAAACCTATCGCTGCATAATATTTCGGGGAATCCCCGTATGCTGCGAGCGATTTCGTGGAATCCCCGGGTTGAAATAAAAGAGCGCTAAACCGAAACAGCGCTAAACGAAACAGCGTTAAGCGGGGTCTTACTGTATTATTGTTTATGTTATTGATATTATTATGTAACCAAATTATGTGATAATGTCTTTATATGTAAATATTGAAAAATTTATAATAAACAGCAGATAGTGGATGGCCCCACGCAATGAGTAATTAAGCTGGTAAGTCGTTATGACGGTGCAGCTGTTTATTTCGTGGTTTCCTGTCCTGTCCTGTATCATCGTGATGGGTATTGTAATTGAGTAAATGTAATTGAACACTATGTTAGCTGTAACCGCAATTCCATCCTCATATTGCTTTCCAGTTATTTCTAGAAGCAGAATGTACTAGAAATACCTGGGCAGCCGGTTGAAAACTATATAAGGCAGGAGAGAGCATCTACTATCAGTTAGTTGTTGTTGTTGCGAGTTGTTAATTCAGCGCGAGATGCGAGATATTTCCGGGTTAGCTTTCTCTCTATATGCGTTTTGTATTGCGTTGTGTTTAACGTTCTGAATAGTTTGAAGCGTAACTACTGATTGTACTCTGATAACGTGAACGGGCATTTCTGTGGAAAATTCCAGAACACTGAAGTGTTTCTTTTGATTAAATAAATATTACTAACCTACCATCGGACCTGCGCCCATTCAGTCTATTAAGAAATCAACCGTACGCATATGTATGTATCTCGGATAACTCAAAAAGGACTAGCCTTAGAACGTTGAAACTTTGTGTATTCGACTGCTATAGCATGTAGTTGTGCACCTGCATTTTTGGTTGCAATCGACTGCACAAAACTATATATATATATAAACAAACATTCTCTATTCGTAAAAAGCAAATTTAAAGTTAATTAAATTTTAAATAATGAAATTTAATGCAAACAAATAAATAATTGATTATTGCTGCGAACTAATCTACAATATAATTTAAATTCTGAGAGCATATGTAAATCAAGTGCAAGTATCAAAATCCATGAATAAATATATAATTCCAAAAATTTTTTAATCCTAAAAAAATTATAAAAATGCATAAGTGAATATTTGTTAAACAGGCTGAAGACAGATTTATCAAAGGGGAGTTGCCTCCAAACCTAACTCTCCAATTATTCAATTCGTGTTTCGTCATCCATGCAAGCAAGGGAAAATCAAAACCGAAAATAAAACCAAATGTTGTGAATTACTAAAAAGAAATTTAAACAAGTGGAATTCTGAGAAATTAGCAAGTAAAAGACTAGAATTAAAATTAAGAAAAGGTCAATTAAGAGTAGAAAACCAAATATTTTCAGTTCGCACAATCACAGTACAATAAACATGATTAAGAATATATTATACAGATACACCAAAATAATACTCCTTCAGGATTCTACAACAGAATTTCTGATAAAAAATATAGGTAACAAATTTGACCAAGAAAAGAAAAGTAGAAAGAGCATATCCCAACCGGCATATTCTGTGCACAATATTTAATATGGTTTGTGAAAGTTTGTTAAATGCGGTTTTATTTTCTAATAAATTTTCAAATCGCAAGTGCCAGTTATTTTCACTCGGGGTTTTTCAAATGTGTTTGAGAAATATTACTGCAGTGAAACAAGAAATGATCATGAACAGCATCCCGGGGAAAGGCGAGTCCGATTGTTTCCCACCCCTCTTTCCCTACCATCAACCTCTCGAGAGGACTTTCGCCTTGCCCCCATGCCCCACGGATACTATACATTAATGAACATCCATGCTTTCCCTGTGATTCGAAACTCGGCACACTAACCACTATACCGCTTGGGCGGCATCTTGAGTACGTTGAGTTCAGTAGTAGTGTCTTAAGCTCCGAGAGCAATCGACCGAGTCGAAAGTTTTGCCATGAAGAAAGCTTCGCCGTTATAGTTTGATAGACTGAAGGCTGTGTTGCTGATTGTTTCAGCGTGTTTGTCGTAGTTTTTCGACGGCTGTAAACGTGTCTATGGAACTCTCCTGGGTAATACTGACGAATCAATTGCGTTTTGATTCTTCATTAAGTGTCGTTATCATTCACAACCAAATCTACGAACCCGTAGAACACAATAATATATTGTTGCGTGCGTACGGGTTCGTTACGAAATAAATGCACAAGTCCGATGAAAAATGAACAAAAAAATTTATTATTATCACAAAATGCTTAAATTCCCTCAGATATTCTTTCAGTTTTACAATATCTCACAGTAGTTATCTTCTAACTACTCAAACGTTCAAAAGAACTTAATTCAAAACAGCTAGAGAAAGCTAATCCGCGAATTCGCTACAGTCAACAAAAGCAGTTTTCTAAACAACTATAAACTAAGTAACTAACTACGAACTGAAAGGTTTTCCTCCTTTTATAAGATTTTAAAATCGCGCGCGAGAATTTTCTAGTACTTTCTCGAAATCAAAAAGGAGATATTTATTAAATATTAACATGCACGCGCTCTTGTATTTTAAATTTTCCTGGCTTAGCTTTCTTTTATATATTCGTCACGCGCTGCACTGCGCGGAAAATAAAACCATTTAATTTAACAATTCAACTAACATTAGCTATTTAAATACCAAATCTTTCGTAACACTGGCCCCTTCCCAAGGACTGCACGTCCCGGGCAGTACAGTCCCTGGACAGGAAGTCAAACTTATAACTGAGGCATAAATGCAACTGAGGCATAAACATTACATTACAATAACAAACAATATGAACAATAAATGCAGTAAATAAAACAAATCTAATGCCATCAAATACAAATTAAATACTAAATACACATTTAGAAACAAAAAGGACCATGGTCTTACTATTTACAATTATTTACATTACGTACTATGTCCATAGTAATTAGCTAACCTGTCGTAATGAACAACTTTAGGTTTAGCGTTCGAAGACTTACGAATCCGAACCACGACGTCATTCAGCCTGTTTAGGACTGTATATGGGCCATCCCAAGATGACTGTAATTTCGGACAAAAGCCTTTCCGTCGAGTCGGATTCCACAACCACACCTTGTCTCCTTCGTGGAATTGATGTTCAGAAGCTCTTGTGTCGTAACGAGTCTTCATCTTCTACGTCACCAAGTTGACTCGCTCTCGTGCAATTTAATAAAAGTATCTAATATTTCTAAATGAACATGTTGTGATTTAAACGCATTTTTGTTTAAATCAACCATATTAAAATGTAGATATAATATTCTTAAGAACTGCATTGATTACTTTTAAATCATTTGGTCTTGTTGAACAATAACAGACTAAATTTGAACATCTTACGATTTATTGGACGGCAACACGTTTGCGCGTGGAAGATAAAAGTATTCTATTTCGGCCAGTGGCAACATGTTAGATTTAAATATATGAGTTTATTGATTAAAACTGAAAGATAAATTGAAAGATTTTTCATTTTACGGAGTGGCAACAGTCTTGCACCCTGAAGATAAAAATTTAATATTTCCTGCACTGTCACCATTCATTTTCAAATGCTAATCCAAAATTAATGAAATTATAAATTATATTCTGTATGAAAATGTGATGAAATAAATAAAAACAAATTCAAAATTCTGGTTTTGTGGTGCCCATGTTCGGGTGGAGGACTACCTGTATTAAAAATTTGGTGGCGCCAGGTGCTGCCGATTTTCGGCAATGCGAGTAACATACATTGAAACTTGCCTACAAACAGATTCTTCTTCATTTAACGGTAGAGATTATAAAACTCTGTGAGAAATAAAATTTCGTTAACTTTGTCTGCGTCTGGAAGTTTTCAGTTACTAAAACAATTAAATTTCCATAAAAATCTAGAAGATTATATAAAAATTTATGTTGTAACTTCTAATTTTAATGATTTGTTGACTGTCTTCAATTTGTGTTACATTTTCTAAGTTGTAACCGAATTTTTATAATTATAAAGTTTATTGCTTTAAAATATAGGAAAAAAAAGAAGCCTTGTAGAGTTTTAATACTGTATTTAAGAGTAATCTGTCATATTTGAGAAGAAGTACTGAAAACGGGTAGGACTTATGATAATAACATTGAAGAAACAAATGAGTGTGAAAATTGTGCAAATGCCCAGTTACGAAAATTATTAAATGGTTTTACTTCTGTTTTTGCACTAAGTAAGTACGATGGGTGTTGCATCAATGTTGAACCTGTGGGAAGGTAATATTGACTTCTTATATCTTGTAGATCATGTGTAGCAGCATCTCCTAAGGATAATAATCTCTATTATTAAACAAGGAAGAGTTTGTTATATGTTCGAATGTTTGTTTGCTCCTCACATTGTGGGAAAAGAGCGGAACCCAAAGCCACTACAGTTTAAACGCACATATTCTTCCAACTGAATATATGTGCGTCTCAAAGCCCGAGTTTTAAATTTCGAATTTGGTGTATGTTTACTTCATAGATTATGGGAATTTAATGAATATTTGATTACCAATCTTAGCAATTTAAAAGTGACGAATTGCCGCTGGTCTAAGTAAAAGTTTTTGTGTGCGCCAGTGGGTGTCGCCATTTAGCAACGTGTAAGACAGTTTTATTTCGAATTTAATCAATAAACGTGACTGTTTAAAAATAATGTGTTGCCCATACCAGGAATAAAATACTCTTATCTATAACGTGCCATTGCGTTGTCATTCGGCAAAGCGTGAGAAATACTCGTATTTAATTTTTTTTCAAATTTATCTGTCTGTTGATTAACAACCTAAGTGATTTAGAAAGCAATAATCGCGGTTCCTCCTCTCTAGCGCTATTAATTACTAGCAGTATCCGTTAAATGACTCTAACGGGACTGATATATTTCATTATGTAGTTTTTCTTTTTTTAAATAATTATTTTAAGTGACTAGTGAAATAAACAAGATAAATGCACGCAGATATTATAGAAACGTAATCTGGCCTATACGCTGCGTCTGTGACTTGAACCTTTAAGAAGGATAAAAATGCAAAAACTAAATTATTTATTGATTACAAGAAGCTTAACTAAATTACTAAAACAGATTCAGGACCCATACCTAGAAAAATGGTTTACTATACAAATAACGATTGCAAAAAAATGTTTTCTACATTAGATCTAGCGTCTGGTTATTGGCATGTAAAGTTAAATGACAAGGATACTGAAAAATTGGCATTCACAACGAATTTTGGTTACAGGAATTTTGGGAACAGGTTACGTGTTGTTTGGAAAACTCTTTGTATGTTTCTCAAAAAGCTCTGAAAGGAATTTTAAGTAAAACTCAAGTTTAGTGCGCTTTAAATTATTTTGATCACATTATATTATTGTACCAAAATTTTGAAGAATATATTAAAATAATATTTGATACGAACAAAAAGAAACACATAAAATTAAAATACCGCACTTTTCTCTCTCTCTCTCTCTCTCTCTTCTTTTTTTTTTTTTTTTTTTTTTTTTTTTTTTAGTAAGTTTATTTTTCGAAAATGGGGAGGAGTAAATGAGGCGAATCGTTTAATTTCCGAAGAACGTAACAAAAGAAAAGTCGTCAGAGATAGACTGCAGATAACTATCATAATATTATTTCTTTAATAGAAACCTACATTCCAAGTACGAATACATAGTTATATTAACATTACAATATCTAATACGGTATCTTCATTTCAACTTACCTGTAACTTGAATCTCTTTCGTTCTCATTGTCGTCAGGCCTGAAATCGCCCATCAATAATTAGAGAAGGTGACTATGCAGTCAACTTGGCGAAATCGTAGACCGAACGTAGGTTCGCATTTGCTTCGCTGTGATGGGTCGTTTCTTGTATTAGGCTTGTATGAAGTTGAACAGTCAGAAGAGCAGGATTCGGTGTGACCTTCGCAGGTAGTTTGCGAGGGTTTGTCTTTGTTAGAAAGACGAAAACAACCTTTACGTGGACGAATCCATTTTAATATTTGGAGGAGCTCATTCTCTAAACGAACTGATGAAGGAGAAAATGACGCGAATATTTGTAAATGTTTTTAGAACCTGAAAAGCTAATACGAAGGGGTGTTACGCGAGGGGAGAAGCACGCAAGGATATACGTTTTAAAAATGCTCCTTTGCTAAAGATACATTTTCAAGGATAAGAAATTACAGCTGGAATATATCAACCCAAAGATTGAAGATTCAATACCAAAAACATATATGGATAATTTTAACTACCACCAAATAATGCTTTACATTTTTAGGCCAAACTACAGCAACATAATCAATACATACAGTAAAATGATTGTCATTCAAATAGTAATAAAATTCGCCTACAGCATCCGTAGACGTTCTTATTCAGTGTTTTCATAATTTCTTTGTATTTAAGATCGTAAATTCCCAGAACAAAATGCTACCCAAAGATTGAAGATGCAAATATTGAAGATGTAAAAAGTTACATTTCGTCACTATGTTGAAGATTTCTCCGAAATATTAATGTATGTCATGAATTTATTCCTGATTATGCGAAACTTAAAGCTTCTATAAGAGATTTACTTGAAAAAGATGCTCCGTAGGACACTTTATAAGGTACTTCTCCCGCCTTCTTAGCATGCCTTCATAGTGTAGTGGTCAGCACACTGGGCGCGTATTCCAGAGGTCCGTTTTTCGATTCCCGGCGAAGGCTTTGCTCATTTTTCCCTTCTTCCAAAAAATACCTAATGTCTCTACAGTGGCGCCCGAACTAAAAGGGTGGTGGATGAAAAAAAAAAGGGTGGCGCGTATTCCAGAGGTCGTGGTTCGATTCCCGGCGAAAGCGTTGCTCATTTTTCATCACTCCTGCTTTAAAAATAACCTAATTTCTCTACAACCTAAATGTCAAATATCTTTTCAAAGTTTAAAGGATGCTTTGATTTCCAAACCTATTTTCACATTAATCCAAATTATTCCTGTCATATGTTTTTAAATGTCTTTAAAGATGTTGTTCGTGCAATTTTGAAACAAGAACACCCAAATGATATTTTACCTCCGGTAGCATTTTATTCTAGGAATTTACGATCTTAAATACAAAGAAATTATGAATTCACTGAATTAGAACGTCTAGCAACTACGGGTGCTGTAGGCGAATTTTATTACTATTTGAATGAAAATCATTTTACTGTATGTATTGATTATGTTTCTGTAGTTTGGCCTAAAAATGTAAAGCATCCTACTGGGAGATTATTTGGGTGATATTTAAAATTATCCATATATGTTTTTGGTATTGAATATCAGAAATGTTGTACTATTGTAATACGAAATTGTATTACGTATATTGAACTGAATTGAATCTCGTATATTAACACGTAACCCTATTTGTCAACACTTGTGTCTGCAAACTTATTTATTATCATTAAAAGGTACTGAACGTCATTAAATTTGCATATGTTTATAATTATCTTTACGTACGAAATTACTTTGCTAAAGCTCCTACCGGATTTGGTCATACTGGTGTATCCTTTAGTGCTAAGTTTGTTATCTCCTCAATATTATCGGCTAGGAATAGTACAAAACAGTAAAAATTATTGTAAACATTGTGAAGTATGTCAGTTTAGTAAAAAAAGTAAAGAGAAGAAGTTTGGTTTCTGTAGTCTTTTCCTTCTGTAATTAAACCATTTGAAATGTGATCTGTTGATACTTTTAATACTAGTTTAAATCAGTATAATTATTCTAAAAGGTATATTCACATTATTGCAGATAATGTAACATTATAATGTTACATTATCTGCAATGGATAATTTCTTCTTAAAGTGTAACTGTTGATACTTTACATTAAATTGTGTAAAATATATTTCTTGGTTCAGAATCCAAAGAAAATTGCAGTGCTACATTTACATCAAAATTTAAAACTTTTCCGAAAAGCCATTTTGGTACACAGTTGTTGTCTACTGCTAACAGACTACAAACTAATTGTACTATTATAACTAGCTTAAAATGTGAATTAAATTCTTATCGAGGTAATATTGCGTGTGAAAAATTGTTCCCTAAGATTACTGAAGACAGTAATAAAGGCACTACATTTTGTAAAAAAATTCGATTTCTTTTAATATATGGTAAATTAGCATCTGATCATTAATTGAAAATTGAGGTTTATATGCACCAATATAAAAAGAAAAAGCCTGATGGTTATCATAAAGTAAACTAGGAAAGGTAAGACACTCATTTTTAAACTGGGGTACCTTTAAACATGGTGATTTAGTAATGTTTCAGGAATTTCAATTTTCCAATATCAGAAAATTTTCATCTCCTTTTTCAAGCCCATCAAAATTCTAAAACAACAATTTTAATTTAATTTTGAAGTTGATAAAGCAATTTCACTCACTAAAATGAAATTTGAAATTGCGGATTCTACTAGATTGCGTCCTTTAACCTTGCAAACTCAGATTAACTATTAGAAACTATAAAATA
Organism: Stegodyphus dumicola; assembly: GCF_010614865.2. Lineage (NCBI taxonomy): Eukaryota > Metazoa > Arthropoda > Arachnida > Araneae > Eresidae > Stegodyphus > Stegodyphus dumicola. Next base: position 19,272 of record NW_023327618.1, on the reverse strand, counting down.
CATGTTGCCACTTAAAGTAATTAAAAAATTCCAAATTACTCATAGAAATTACCTTTATTTTCTTTCTTTAATATTTACTATCCAGGTGCGAATTCTTTAAGACGATACAGACTTTAAACTTGACAGTAACAAATTATTTCCAAATTTGATTTTCTTTAATTAAATTTTTTTCCTGTTTTTTTCCTTTCGTACTTTCCAGAGTTTTATAGTTCGAAATTTGCTTTATACGTTTTACAAAGCCCGGAGATAAGGAGAGGAAAACTTCTAATCTGACGTTTACAACTTTGGTCGGAATACCAGACATTTAGACTTGTTTATTTTTTCGTACTCCGACCGATGCTTCACTCTATAGCTAAAAATAATCCGGAACTCATTCATCAAGTTGTTAAAAATTACCGAAATTAAATTCTCATGGAATAAATTTTTCATGGTAGATTTTGAGGCTATCAAGAATAAATTAGTGCATGGTTTAACTCGAAAATTGAAGTATTATCACTCCATAGGTAAGAAGCCATGTACTAAGTGTTAATAGAACATTTCTCTTTATATCAAACATTCCCCATCCTGTAAGAGTTAAATGGTTACTGTCTTCAAATATTTTGAAACCGTTCAAGAGCAATGCATGACGATCAGAATTTAAATTACCAAAAACGTCGGACAGTATGATAAGAGATTCGCGAACAGAGTTCGCCTTCCTTTGAACTATGTCAGCCGAAAATACTACCATTGTTATGCCAACTGCATTCTCTATAATGTCCATAATATATGCATAAATCATGATAAGTTTACCGTCTTTGATGATATAGATCAGAATACTCATATCTTTAAACAGACTAGCTAGAAAGTGAGCGAATACTATAAATATAATTAAGGATAGCACTTCTTCCATTCCTTTGAAAATACGAAGCGTTTCTTCGTGTACTTGCTGAGCTTCTGATGGCGATTTTTCTTGATCTTTCAAGCACGCAGAAAACGTGATGCAGTACATTGTGTAAAACAATGCAACGGCGTAAGTTATACTCATGTTGACATATACGCTAGCAAATTCATGTAGCAAAATTTTTGCCACCATGTATGACTTACTTTCTGATGACAAAAAATTAATGCATGCTGGACTCTTTCCATTCGGGTACAAATAACGCAAGGCCAACAGAGCAGGCTCTGTGCAAAGTAAAATTAATAAACACACGGTGGCTACTTTTGATAATCTCCCTAACTTTGCATGATTTTTCAATTGAAGTTCTTTATCCAAAAAGCTCATTTTTTCCATAAGGTTATGAATCTTTTCCCTGCGTGTCCAAACAGCCCACCACAAAATCAATGCAGTCAGTTTCATAGTTACGGTTACAAATACATTCCAGTCAAAGAGCTGAAGCAAACAAACAAGCTTGAAGGCAATAATTCCAAAGCACATGAAATGGAAAAAAATAGCTGAGACGTATGCACAACCTGAATACTTGCCACTAATTTTGATTCCACTTAGAAGGAATAAAATTGTAATAGGCTTCAGTATTTTCGCAGTTGCGGAAGTTTCTTGTTCTTCCTCTGGTTGGAACTGACAAGAGAATACTTTTGTCTTTTCGGAAAGGGTCTTTCTACATTCCATTAGCATTTCGTTACTGTTTATGCATCTTCAAACTTAGATGATGCCATATGCCAAACTACAATACATAACAACCGAGAAATATAAATATAAAAATATAAATATATTATAACCAAGAAATGTCGGAAATTACTGAAGCAATATGGAATGCTAAGCTTAAGAAATTCAACTGAAGCAAAAGCACGTACTTCAGCAGCAGAAGCGTATGTGATACCAACTATAGAGCAAGTCTATAGAATAAACTTATGCGACATCAAACACAACTACAGTTCCCTTGTGATTCTATTATAGTGCAAGAGACAAAGTAATTTGTATTGATTGTAAGAAAAAGCGTATTCGCGCAGCTGGATGCAAATCCACGAGAAACCTTTTAATGAAAGCTGATTACCTTGTTTAAACATCGTTGAATCAATATTTTGGGTCAGCCTACGATAACACATATTTTACGGAGTGTTAAAAAACTAACGACGTTCATGACTTTAGATCAAATGTTTGACTAATGTCGTATCGGCTGACGGAGATAATGTATCTGTAGCCAAATCCATTATCCATACTGAATATGAGGTTTTCCTTTAATAGGTTCATTTTTTTTTTCATAAGGCAGTTTGAATATGATATGGGCAATAAATCAATGATATTTAATGTTTCAGCATAAAAACTATTACTAAGTATATTTTTACTTTCTTGTACGAAGTAAAGGAAGTCACGAAAAATTCCAGGTATCATATTTCAACGAAAATATCCATTTTGACAGCTATCGAATGCAATTTAACGATGTTTTTGCATGACATCTGTACGTAAGGACAGAATAAAGGACTCTTTTTCCCAAAACGGATTATAAAATGGATTCAAAAGAAATTTTTTTTCGTCGAACGTTTGTAGGTATGTATCTCGCATAACACAAAAGCGAGTAGCCTCAGAAGGTCGAAATTCTGTAATATATAATATTTGTAGTATATTTTATATATATATATATATATACCCGCTCCGCTCGGTGAGCTCATTTTTTTAACAATTCTTATATGTTACTAAATTGTGAATTTTTTGCTTTAAAAGTGATTGAATTATGTTGTTCTTATGTTCCCTTTAAAGATTTTATGCCTTTAGTTAATTTGCATGCAATAGTTGTAGAATTATCAACAATTTAAAAGTACTTTAAATGTAACTAAGTGGAGCAGCCATATTGTTTTACGTATGAAACTTAGCAAAATAGTGAATTAAGTCAGCTGCACCTTCAGTGTCTTTTTGAATAGTGAGACCAGAAGTAAAATTTCAATTCTGTGCACCAAAAAATCTGCCTTCTTGCCCGCTGGCCGAATTGTTTGTTTTTGAGAAGAAACTCTAATTTTAATTGTAAAAAAAACTTTTTTAAAGTTTTTAATTGTATTTGGTGTTTTATGTTTTTCTATATTTTTCAATTTTTAATGAATATGTTTTGAGTTTTTATGTATTTTTGCCTTGCTGCGAAGTGAGAACTGGACTAATTTGAATGAGAAATATATCTCTAATGAAATTCGAGGAAATAAGTGTATTTCAAAAAATGTGTATAATTTAATAGGCCGTACAAGGAAGTCATGTGGTGTCCGTATCAGATTTTTGACATAAGAAATTAAATTATCCATCATTACACCAACACTTAAGATAGCAAATAAACTGATGAGTAAATGTTTAAACAGCTTCAGCTAAATTAATAAATATTTAAATTTTTTAGTTGAAAGTTTTAATTAAAATTATGGTTTTAAGCAATGAAGGAATATATCAATAAACAGGGAACTTTTAAAGAATTGCGAAAATAAATAAACCTGATTCAGAATTTCTTTCTTTCGAATTCTAAAAGAAGGAAGAAAAGACTGTTTCAAAAGTAAATTCATTCATTCAACAAAGTTTAATTGTTTAATATTGTTGAATACAAAATGATGAATTTAAAGTGGTTCGCGAAACAAACTAAAAGTTTTGTGAGTAAGAAAGACATTTTAATCGCAATTAATTTGCTTTAAATTATTTTGATGACATGATAGTATTTTCCCCAAATTTTGATGAACATCTTAAAATAATATTTGACATATGTGAAAAAGAGAATATAAAATTAAAACAATCTAAGTTTAATTTTACTGAAAAAAAATAATTATCTAGGATATGATGTTCAAGCAGGAAAATTGCCTAGTAATGCAAATATTGAAGTTATTAAAAAATTACAATCCCCTAAAAATATTAAAGAATTACAAAGATTTTTAGGAAGTATAAACATATACCATAAATTATGTAAAAATTAGCGCTCGTTTAACAAATTTACTAAAAGAAGATACTCGTTATAAGTGGTATGATGAATGTAGAACAGCTTTTTAAAATATAAAGGATTCATTAATTTCAAGGTCCATGCTAACATTTTATAATCCAAAATATCCCTGTCATGTATTTGTAGATGCATCTAATGAAGCTGTTGGTGCTGTTTTAAAACAAGAACACCCAGATGGCAACCTACATCCAATTGTTTTTCATTGTAGAAAATTAAGGTTTTATATGAACAAAATTATGCGATTACTGAAATAGAGTGTTTAGCTATTATTGATGCTATACATAATTTTTATTATTATTTACATGGTAATAATTTTATAGTACATACTGATCATGCTGCTTTAGTTTGGCTTAAGAATATTAAACATCCTACAGGTAGGTTATTCAGATGGTCTTTAATATTATCTATGTATGACTTTGCTATAAAATATTAAAAAAAGGTTCCATTAATCCTGAAACTGATGTGTTAACTAGAAATCTTATTTGTTAACATTTAAGTTTGCAAGTTAATTTATTATTAGAAGAAATTAAAGTACATCAAAATTTAGATATTGTCTTTACCCTAAGTATAAGAAAATTAATGATGTGTTAACTATCAAAAAGCAATTATTATATAAAATAGATATTCCAATATCTCTTCGTACTAAATTACTTGTAAAAGCTCATATTAATTTTGGTCATATTAATGTGTCCTCACTACTAAATTTATTATCTCCTCAATACTATTGGCCAGGAATTGTCCAAGATGTTAGAAATTACTGTAAACATTGTGAAATAAGTCAAATTTAAAAAAAAAAAAAAAAAAAAAAAAAAAAAAAAAGAGTAAACTAAAAAGATTTAGTTTAATGAAAACTTTACCATCTGTTAGTGAACCTTTTGAAATATAGTTTATTGATACCGTTGGTGGTTTAAATTATTATAATTCTACTAAGAAATAATTTCACATAATTATTCATCATGCTACTAGTTAAATCTGGACTTTTGCTTCTAAAAGTGTAACTACTGATACTTATATAAATTGTTTAAGAAAGATTTTTCAAATTCAAGTACCAAAGAAAATTTTAAATGAAAGAAATGGTGCTTCTTCCAAATTTAAGCACCTTTTAAGAAATCATAACGTAAAACATTTATTAACTACTGCTGATAAGCCTCAAACTAATGGTAAAGTTGAACAAGTTAATATAACAATTATAACTAGGTTAAAATTTAAACTAAATTCTTACCATGGGAATATTGCATGGACAAAATTATTACCTTAAGTTAATGAAGAAGATAATAATGCACCTCATTCTGTAACAAAATTCCCACCATTTTATTTAATATATGTAAAATTACCTTATGATTCCTTACATGAAAATCAAGAAGTATATCCACCAATTGGAAGAATCTAGAAAAATTGCTCAAAAAAGATCTCACGATTATCATAATGTAAATAAAGAAAGATATGATGCCCATTATAAACCCAGTAATTTTAAAATAGGGGATTTAGTAATGTATGAAGAATTTCGATATTCTAATAGCCGTAAACTTTCTCCTCCTTTTTCAGGCCCTTACAAAATTTTAAAACAATATTCTGAAGTTACTTTTAAAATAGATAAGCCTAATCCTCTAACTAAAAAGAAACCAGAAATTGTTCATTCAACCAGACTCAGACCTTTCAATCCAGATAATGAATTTAAGTTAACTGTTAGAAATAGTAGAATCCCCGTTTCTCTACAAAAATTATTTATTTTAGTTTTCTAAATTCTTCATTAAAAATACTTTTCCCAATCATGGCATTTAAAACCTGATCAAGAGTTAATTATGACCTAATTATGACAATTTACCTAATTATGACGATTTATTTCTTATTTTTCCCGATTTTGACCTTTCCCAGTCTGACTGCTTTCCTGTCTTGCCTTTCCTTCTTCCCAGAGTTTTTCCGTTCAAAATTTGTTGTATACGGCCCCCTCTCGTGCTGCATTGCACGAGAATATAAAACATTACATTCTCTTATATATATTAATTACAAATAGCCCAGGAGATGAGGAGAGGAAAAACTCTAATACCATTTCAAAATATAGATTTAACGCCAGATTCTCATTAAAAAAATACGTTTTTATTCTTTTTTCCGACATGAGGTTTTACACTATGTATTTTACTCCTTCCATCCTCTCTTTAGAGAGGATACAAGAGCTGTTAGCACACGCCCACTGTCCCCCTAGGAACATACTAACGCTTCCTAAAATTTTTCTAGTTTTATTTGTTAGGAGATTCAGTTATGGTTATGACTTGGGTTTTTCTATTTTATTTACTAGTCACGATCCTCTGACCATAGTTAACACAGAAGTGCTCCCACACACACAAACAAACATTAATTTTAGAACATTTTTCCCCTTTCTTTCTTCTTATTGTAGGGTAATATTTAATTATGTTTCAAAAAAATTAAAAAGACTTTAACTTGATTATACGAGTTATTTGTCTTAAATTTCAGTCTTAATCTTGAATAATTTTGTATTTTTATTAATTAATATGAAAGATTTTTGAAAGAAAAAGAGAAAAACTTTGACAATTGTACAATGCCAAAAACCAGTTACCTTTTCTAAGGAACATTATTTATTTTGGAATGGAACGGATGCTTTTTGATATATTGTACTTAAGCATCTCCCAACCATCAGCAAGCTGGTACGTTGATTTTGTGGACATGCCAACTAATCGTCAAAGTATTATTGTGTTATTTAGTTTTACATTATGTTATTATGTTTTATATTGAAGTTTCTATTGTATCAGGTATGCGTATTCACAATAAAAATAATTTATTCAATCAGTCATAAACTGAGTAATATATTTCCACACGAAATTTCGCAGATCAATCTGTATTATAATGGAAATATTTTCATCAACAAAAATTTTAAAGACTGTTATTGAACATTTACTTTGTGAAGATATTTGAACATTTACCCTGTAGAACTATTTTCGTCAAGAGACCTTACGAATTTTTTTCAATGGACATTCAAAAGACATTGGACATTTTAATAATTTCACGACTTAAAAAATTATATTTGTGTTAATTTATTATTTAGTTTATTTATAAATCATATTGTTGTTGTAATAATTGTAAATTAGTTGTTTAAGTAATTCATAATCTGTATATGGGAATGATCATGAATAATGACAGGGCATAGGAAAACTCGCAGGCTATGTAATGTCCTTGATGCTTCCTCATGTCTTTCCTCAAATGATAAACTTTCTCTTGCTTCGCCAATATATTAATGCTTTTTCCTGCCACACTGCTCTCCCAACCTTTCTTTTGAAGAGGGAGGGGAATATGTAATATATAACAAAATACGATGGCTGCTTTCAAAATAATTGGCGACCTCAAAATTAGATATTCTATGGTACGCTCTCCCTAAATTTATCTGTTCTCCCAAATTCGAGATCCTTCCATAATACATAACAGCCTAAAATTAACCAATCATAGCTTGTCTCTGCAATTGCATCTACTTCGGTATAAATACCGCTTGCAAGTAAATTACGTCATTCTTTCCTAGCTTCCGCCACTGATAACATATCCCCGCTGCTAAGCTCACTTGCCTAAAATGAAGTCGCATCCCCGTTAATTTGTATATATACGAAATTATCGTAATTGTTAATGATCAAAAAGCATATTGTCTACGAAGAATTATTCTAATGTGCTTACAAATAAAGATGGTAATTAACTGAACTCGGTTTGGTATCAACATCTTCTTTCCGTCTTGCCACTCTGACATCACGACTACGCATTAAAATATCACACATGCACACATACATAGTATTTTAATTGCGTAGGAGAAATCCGGTACTTTTAACTTGTGGCTGTAGACATGGCTGAATGGAAGGGCATATAGACAACGATAACAAAACTAAATATTGATGAATCACTGATCTTTATTTCCACAAATATAAAATCATCTTTGTAGACATTTATCCAATTATAGTTAAAATGCGATACTTTATTTACACTGGTTTTAAAAGTAAGACGTAGGCATCTTAGACTGAAAGCAAAGCAGCGTGGATGTTGGCATGGCGGAAGCTAGGAAGAAAAAATGACGTAGTTTTTTGGAAAGCAGTATTTATACTGAGTAGATAAATAAGTTAACCTAAGCTATAATTGGTTAATTTTAGGTTGTTATGTAAAAGTGGGAAAATTTCGAATTTGGGAGAACATGAGGAGGAGAACATCAAATCTAGAATAGCCAATTTGAGGTCGCCAATCGTTTATTACAGCAGCCATCGTATTCTTTTATATCTTACATATATATATCGTAGCGCGCGTACGGGTTCGTAATAAACTGAATGCACAAGCCCGATGAAAAATGAATAAAATTTATTCTTATCACAACAAATAAAACTAAAATGCTAAAATTTCCTCAGAGATATTAGTACAATAACGCAATATCTCACAGTAGTTATATTTTAAACTACTAAAACGTTGAATAAAACTCAATTCAAAACACAGAAAAACGTAGAGAAAGCTAATCCGATCTCGCCGCGAATTCGCTACAATAAACAACAACAGTTTTCTAAACAACTGAATTCAGATGTTTTATAAGCTTTTTAAATGCACTGTGATACTTCTTTGGCGAAATGAAGCAACTCCAATGATGGAACGCAGCAATAATTATTTTGGAGGCACTGACCGAGATCGAATAATCGTGCGTATTTTTATTTTATTAGTTCATCACTGAACATAATATTAGTGATACCAGATTATTACTTAATGTTTATATAGAATTGCTTTATGTTATTAGTTCATCACTGAACGCAATATTAGTGATACAAGATTATTACTTCCTGTTAATAATAAATTTTCTTATTTTATTACCGTATTTGATATTATATTTAATATTCATTTTAGTTGTCCAGATGGTAGATATATATATATTGCTCTATGTTATTATTCTTATTTTAATCACAATTAATGTGGTACAGAGAATGAACTTCATATAATTTAAATAATTCATTTTTGAGGTATACGTATCAGGGTCAATGTTCCTTCTAACCTTCTTCGGGAACATACAAGGACCTGACTCGGAACAGAGAGCTTACTAAAGCTATGTTCACTAATTGTGGTAAGTAGACAGGATACAGACGAAGGGTATACAAAACCCTTTATTTTTCTCTATATACAATAACTTCCGTACTTCGGAATACACTGACCCGCTGCTTGGGGTCTAACGTAAAAGTATAAAAATAAAACTAAACTCTAATTTAACTTTAGAATAATACACGTGGAAGATTGGCCTTATAATAACAGGAAGCGTATGTAGCACAGAGACTGTGAACACTACAATACGTTTAATTTATCAAGAGGATTAAAACCTCTGGCCTGGAAGGCAAACAGCAACTGCGTAACTTCTAAGATAAGCGGCCTGCTTTGACTCACTGCTTCCTCTCTCTCGCTTGGCAAAAGGCCACAACTTAAATACTTGGCGTTTGCCAGACAAACTTTGCATAAAAACCTGCATGCTTATAATTCTGGCCGGAAGTAAAAAATAAGAAGTGATAGTAAAGATTTAAAATAAAATAAACGTTAGTAAAACTTAAGATCCTTACATACTTCCCGCCAGAGTTAATTAGTTTGAAACTGAGGTCTAAAAACGACCTTGTTGAAAACTTTTAGCTCTAGAAATCTAAACGCGAGGCCAATCTTTTACAAACACACTTCGCTAGAAACTAGAAATTTAAAAGAAAGAAATTTGTTACAATAGCAGCTCCCAGGATATACAACAATCTTTTTTCATCTGTACTGCCTCTAAACAGGAGCTTTTATTCAATTCTGGTTCCTTCCAGAGATCTGGAAGGAAAACTAGTTTAATGAAATGTTACAATGAAATGGCAAGTAACATATACAATTATACTTCTCTTAACATTCTTATTTCATTCATGACTATTTTAATTATCTCTCCCCGTGCTCTCTGACATGTGTTTGTAAAAGAACACCAAACACGAATGTGTTTCTGTCTACGTGTGCCACACTTCCTCCTACAATCAAAACACTAACGTGTTAAAATTCAACCATACGAGACCTCTTAACACACCCTAATTTCAACTCTAAACCCTGAGGTACTATTCTAAAAGTGGCTAACTCTAAAGTGTAGCGTCAGAGAGCCTAACTACATCATTCAACCTTTAACACATATTCGCCATGATTTAGTCTTTACAGTCACACGTATAACAAATTTTTAACATTACTTTCACTTTTACCATATCACGGTATTTCTTAACATTTAAAATAACAGTTCACATGTATATAAGAACATATCAACATGCCGTTAATTTTACACATTTGAAACATACATTAGTAGTACATTGTTAACTTCTATTCTTTTCAAAGCAAGTGCCAATTCTTTCTACATTGAAATAATACTACATTTCAAAAAGTCTTTCAGACTAAAACTTCTTTCTTGCTAGAATGTTTTAAATAAAATTTATACAATAACTTTTTACAATATTTAAGTCTTTACACAACGCTATTATACATCAACTTTAGTTTTACGCGCGAGTAATTGAAAAAAACATAATAAGAAAATCGGTCACAACTCATTTCTCGCCCTTTTGGCGATAAAGGTAGACCTCGCATGAGGTAAAACTTCTTGAAATCTGCCACTTGCAGTAAGAATGAAAGATTAACTTAAGTTTGAAAAGTAACATAAAATTTTACTTATCTTTGTAATATTCGGACATCCTTTTCTGGGCCCAGTCTTTAAAGGTACTGCAGATAGTAGTTTGATTTATCCTCCTTCTTGTACGGGCTCGCCCTTCAGTGCTTTCCTCTGGAAGCTTTTTTTTTTTTTTTTTTCACCAGTTCGGCCACCCTTGAATATCTTCTTTTTCTACTCTGCTTGTGGTCTTGGCCGTTTGATGGCAGCTGGTCTTGGCGGAACCGGGAAACTTCTGTCGTGTTCCTGCTTGGACCTCGTTGCTGGCCGTTCAAATTTTCCTTGTACTTTTTCCTCCGCCGCTGATGGCCCTTCCGCAGTTCGGCGACTTTTGCTGCGGAGAGTTCTGTCGGATGAGTCGATCTTCCGTTTTAGAGCCGGGTTATAGTTGCCGTCATTTCTCCTGGTTCTCTTCACATACGTCGTCCTTCTCCCTTCTTCATTCTGGGGGTGTTCGTGAACTCTCTTTTCTGGTGGAAACGGCTTCTTTTTTCTTGTTACCTTCAATTTTTTCCGCGGGGCAATTTTCTATTCACTTGCTTCTTTTCTCTCATTGGCTTGCCCTTGTACTTGTCGTTTTTCCACCTCTGGAGCTTGTACCTGCGGTGTCTGCCGTGCCGGATCCTGCAAAAGATCTGAAAAGATTTGCATTTTATTACGATCGAAGTAGGGCTTGATTTGATCAATGTTTGTGGAACAGGTTTCACCATTTCTGGTTTTTAACACTACTACAGCGTGAGTTATTTTTTCTATAAGATATGGTCCTTCAAATCGTGGAAAAAATTTGACAGTTTTATCTTCTGGTGCTGAAGAAAGTGAATGCTTAATTTTTAAAACTTCATCTCCTACTTTATAAGTTACTCCCCGTCGTTTCAAGTCATAATAAAGCTTCTGTTTTCTCTGTGCTACTTCAGTATTCTTCTTTGCTTCCTTAATTAGTTTTTCTATATCACCCATTTTAAATTCTGGGCTCTTTGTTGCACATAAATAATTTATCGAACGGCGTTATAATCTTTCTGCCTAAAAATAACTCAGCAGGAGTTTTGCCCGTTGTATCATGTTTTGCGGTCCTAAGGGCGAAAGCAAATTCATTGACATAGTTATCCCAGCTTTTATGAAAATTTTTAACATAACTACGGATAATTTTCACTATATTTCTATTGACCCATTCCGCTATATTTGATTGCGGGCGATACGGGACCATTTTTAAATGACGTATGCCCAGTTTTTGGCACATGTCATTAAATATATTACTAACAAATTGAGGACCATTATCCGATATAACTTTTAGGGGCGCCCCGTATTTTAAAATATATTTATTTAAAATAGAATCAGTAACTAATTTCGCGGAGGCTCGTTTTAAGGGAACAATTTCGGTCCATTTACTAAAATGATCAACCATAACAAGGAGATAGCGACTTTTATTTAACTGACTTTTTGGGAAAGGGCCCAATAAATCGATGCCAATTATTTCATTTGGAAATTCGGATTTAATACTATTTAGAAACCCGGCCCGGGCGGAATTAATATAATTAACTGCTTGACATGTTGGGCAGGACTGGACATACGCCCTTGTTAACTTTTGCAGTTCAGGAAAGTAGACTGCCTCGCGTACGCGTTGAGTAGTTTTTCGAATACCAGCATGAGAAGCTAAAGGGCTGTCATGGAGCTCCTGCAGGATATTTAATCTAAGACTAGCTGGGATAACAGGTCGAAATTCGTTGTTGGAATTCGTAGTTTTTGTATAGAATAATAGACCATCTATTAGTTCGTAATGGGCCGCCTTATTTCTTATCGCCCCAATATCTTGGTGGCTAAAATTTTCAGGATCCTTTAAATACTCATAAATACTTCCAAACTCAGGATCCTTACCCAGTTCGGTTATTACAGTTTCTCGGGAATTTATTGTACATGCTGTGAGCATTGCCATCTTTACGGTATTGCCTTGTTCGTCTATTTTAATCCTTGATAGGGCATCTGCTACGATATTTTCCTTTCCAGGGGTATGCTTGATTACCAGATTATATTCTTGCAGCTTGAATGCCCATCTTATTAACCTTGGGGATAAATTTTTCCCTGAGTACAATCTAGTTACCGCCGCATGATCAGAGTATACTGTTATCGGCGCCTTTCCAAAATAGACTCGGAACTTTTGCACTGCTAACAGAACTGCAAGTGCCTCTCTCTCGGTCGCGGAATAGTTTCTTTGTGTTTGATTTAAAGTTCGGCTAAAAAATGCCACGGGCTGCCGATTTTGCGAAAGTACCGCTCCTACCGCATAATCCGAAGCATCCGCTGAAATTTCTAAATTTTCATCCTTTTCAGGAAATTTCAACACAGGGGCTTGCGTTAATGCTTGTTTTAATTTTTCGAAAGCACTATTGGCTTCGGCCCGTCCAAGAGAATCTTGCCTTTTTCCTTTTTAATTTTAACAATGGCTCAGCGATAGCCGCGAAATCTTTTTATAAAGGACCTATAATATGAACAAAGTCCTAGAAAAGAAGAGAGCTTCTTTGCCGTGTTTGGAGTCGGATACTTTTGAATAGCGATTATTTTTGATTCATCCTGTCTCGATCCCTTTTTGAGATATTTTGTAACCTAAATATTTTAATTCAGGGGCTGCAAATTTGCACTTTTCGACATTAACTTTTAAGACCGGCCTCATTTAATAAGAAAACACCTGTCTTAAATCCTTTGTACATTTTGGTCGAGATTATCAACTAGTAATAATGATATCGTCTAAATAGATAATGTGGACTTTTCCAAGAACAGGTCTTAACACAATGTCCATGCATCGCTGAAATGTTGCCGGTGTTGGGGGGCCACTGAAAGGCCAAACGGCATACGCAAAAATGCATAAGTGCCAGACTTGGTTATAAAAGCAGTCTTAGGCACGTCTCAGGCCTCACCCCTATTTGAAAATAACCAGTCGTTAAGTCTAAAGTCGTCATAAATTTGGTTGATTTATGTTCCTTAAAATTTCTTCTATGATCGGTAACGGATATACCGGATATTTCGTTATTGAATTTAATTTACGGTAATCAATAGCGAATCTCCACCTTTTTGGATGCTCCAAGGATAGTCATTATTTTTCTTACATAAAACCACCGGGCTAGCATAACTACTTGAGATGGGCGTTATGAACTTTTTACGTAGCATATCGGTAATATGCCATTCTATAATTTTTTTCCTTATTCTTATCATACCGGTATGGTTTTTGGCGAACTGGCCATGCATCTCCGGTGTCAATACTATGGTTAGTAACCTGAGTAAATCCTGGAATATCACTAAATAACGAAGCAAATTCACTTACCACTTGTCGGATTCTATCTTGCTCGTCATTAGGCAGGTGGTCAAGTTTTAAACATCGGCGGTTCACCGTTTTCAGTACGGACCGGTTTCATTGTCAGCTTAAGGGACGCTTCATTAAAATCCAGCGTAGCTTGGGCTTCTGAAAGAAAATCTATTCCTAAAATTAAATGTGCTTGCAGATTCTTTACTATAAAAAAACATCACCTTTATTTGTTCGTCCTTGATACGGATATACAAGGTACTTTACCTACGCACTTACATTTTTCTCCTTGCGCCGCTAACACTATCGTATTATCCGCATATATATGCGGTATTTGCGAAAATACTTCCTAAAAAACTCTTCTGCCACACAGGAACACTGCGCGCCGGTATCCAGGAGTGCGGTGGCCTGGGATATATTTCACCAAGACTTCAATCTTCGGAAGAGTCAAATTTTCACCATTACTGTATTTAACTTGTAGGAAGAGGGGTTTTCGTGGCCTTCGGATTTCCGCACCCTCTCGTCAGCAGAAATCCGTTTTAGTTTAAATTATTTTTTCCTTTCCGGTGCTTTCCTTCTTTTTCCCCTGGATTGAGACTTTTTTTTCTGGGTTGCTATTGAACTGTCGACGTTCGCCGGCTGTTTTTGAATGCTCGGGTTTCCTTGCCCACTGATTCGCTTTTTCTCCGTAGCCATGTGCTTGAGTTTGCTGTAGTCTTGGCGTACCAAATTGGTTTCGCTGTTGATACTGGCGTCTTCTTTCGACGTCGGCCGTTCTTCTACTTTCAAACTGGATTGCTAGCTCAAATAACTTTTCCAGTGTAGTCGGGTTTCTTAATTCAATTAAGTCTTGCACTTGGGGTAGTAACCTCGGCAAAATCACTTGAATTATTTCAGGATCCGGACGGTTTCCATACAAGAGCTTGAAAACGTGAATTTTTCTTAAAATAAATCTCGAGAGGTTTTCGATTCTTTGTTGATATATACTAAAAGTTCCGTTTTCTAATTTCGCACGATCCCTTACAACAGGGAAGGCTTTTAGTAGGGCAGTCTTGAAATTTTCGTAAGTATAGGTGGGACTTCCTGCTTGACCCAGAGACTTCTGCCTATACATTTGAACCAGTTAAGCGCTGTGCCCCCTGAAAGCGCTGGTAGCTAAGGTAACTTTTTGAAACTCGTGCACGTGGTAGAGCATGAAGTGGTCATCCAATTTTTCCAAAAAACTGGTTACCGGTGAGTTTCCATTAAACTTGCTTCTGGTTTCATCGAAGCGTGCATGGTCTTGGACGATGTAACCGAATCCTTCCAGGGCGGCAGCTGGCTTTCTGGATTCTGAGCCGTTTTCTGCAGGCAGCACAGGTTCTTCTTGAAACTCGGCCATGGTTATTCTTCTTCGTTGGGCGCCACTATCAGGTCAATGTTTCCTTCTTAACCTTCTTCGGAACATACAAGGACCTGACTTGGAACAGAGAGCTTACTAAAGCTATGTTCACTAATTGTGTAAGTAGACAGGTATACAGACGAAGGGTATACAAAACCCTTTATTTTTCTCTATATACAATAACTTTCCGTACTTCGGAATACACTGACCCTCCACTCGGGGTCTAACGTAAAAAAGTAAAAAATAAAACTAAACTCTAATTTAACTTTAGAATAATACACGTGGAAGATTGGCCTTATAATAACAGGAAGCGTATGTAGCACAGAGACTGTGAACACTACAATACGTTTAATTTATCAAGAGGATTAAAACCTCTGGCCTGGAAGGCGAACAGCAACTGCGTAACTTCTAAGGTAAGCGGCCTGCGTTGACTTACTGCTTCCTCTCTAACTTGCTTGGCAAAAAGCCACAACTTAAATACTTGGCGTTTGCCAGACAAACTTTGCATAAAAACCTTCACGCTTATAATTCTGGCCGGAAGTAGAAAATAAGAAGTGATAGTAAAGATTTAAATATTTAAACGTTAGTAAAACTTGAGGTTTCCGTATTTAACAGAGTGCATTTAATTCCGGGATTTCTGACTGCATTAATTAAAGTAATTGATTTGAGCTATTTCGAGGAAGTATAAAGAACACGGTGTTCGTTAATTTTAAACATAAAAACAATTTCTTACTTAGGAAGAGCTCGCAAGGAAGACTTGCAAAATCTCGCGGTTGAACTGGGAGCTCATGTGACTGCAGATTTGTAAATAGTCGATTTAAAACTGAAAATTGTTGAAAGCAGAGATTATGATGAAGTATTCGTCAAACGAGTCAAACACAATAATACAAGAACGAAAAGAGCAGGAGGAAAGAGAAGAACGAAAAGAGAAAGAAGGAAAGGGAACGGAAAGAGAGGGAGGAAAGGAAAAAGAGAAGAACGTAGGACACAGGAAGAAGCAGAAAAGCGGAGAAGGAACGAACAGTATGAATTCGAGAGATTAAGACTTGAGCGAGACAGTCTCAAAATACCGGACAGATCCCGCCGAAAACGGAGTGCGTCACTTATGCAGAAATTCGATGACAAAAAGGAGATTCAGTCTATATTTCTATGTTTGAAAGGCAAGAGAATGGGATAAATTGATAAAAAGAATTTGAATCTCATTTACTAGGACTACTTCCTAGGAAGTAACCCAGTTAATAGCTAGAACCCTCCGATAAAGCTAAAGACTATGAACATGTGAAAAATTTATTGTTAAGACGGTTTAAACTAAGCCCGGAAAAGTTTAGGCAGGAAATTTATGAACATCAAAAGAGTACCGAATCCACATGGTGGATTCTTTAGAAAGAAAATTATTGCAAGGAAGGGTATGGTCTAGGTAAGACTTGATTTGCTAGATTTGATGGTGCTTGACCAACTTAAACGTCGAGTTCCTCCTGAAATTCGAGATCATTTCTTGATGAGTGGGTAGAGATATTTAATCTAAAAAATTAGCTGAAAAACTTAAGCCTACGAAAACGTTTGCGGAAATTTTAAAAAAAAAACCGTAGTGGATAGGCAAAAGAAAGATACAATGCACTAACTCAAGGTAAATTGAGTTCAGATAATAAAAATAAACTGAAAAAATTTTCATCAAGATTTAATACGCAAAGCTTGTTTCATAGACTAGAAGTCCACGTCCGATGATAAATATGAAAAACGAAGGACGCCACAATGCTTTCAGTGTGGGCCCTATCAACATTTAAGACCCCAATGTCCAAACTTAAGATAGTACTGAATCTCCTGCTAATCTAACAGAATTAGTGCAAAACCGGAGGATAAATTTCTATTACCTTATATAGTATGGGTAGTAAATGGTCATAAAATTCTATATTAAGGGATTCAGGTGCTAGATGATAAGTTTGTCGCAAATACATCACGCCGGAAATGCTGGACCGGTGAAAAGTGTGGGTGCAACAGCCATTAGACTTGAATCCAACCTGTTTACCATTGGCTGCGATCGAACTAAACTCGATCTTGGGCGAGTAATAACTAAGGCTGCCATTATTAGAAATGAACTCGACAAAGAAAGGTATTTTTAGGCAATCGAACTTTTGAAACTGTTGAATAAACAAGGAAAGGAGCCTGATAGTTGTCCTCACCAGTTAATGCTGTCTCTACTAGAGCTCAAAGGAAAGAGAAATAGCCGAAGAGAAGCTCTTAGACCGATGAAGGAAAAAATAAAGCATCCAGAGATGTTTTTGAAGAAGAAGATAATTTACCGGAACTAATACGGAAGATGAAGCTCTCATGAAAATGGTAAAATTGACTCAGAAGAAGTTGCACGACTTCGCTTACTGATAAGGAACTGCCTAAAATCATCCAAGAAGTTTAAGAAGGTACATGCAAAAATGGAAAACTATAGTCTGACAAAGAGCTTTTGTTAAGTCCTCTGAAGCCAGATGGCGCTGCCATCGTTTACTGTTTACAAAAAGAATGTTAATACTTTGGAGTGGGTTTCAATGGCGAAGCAGAGAGTGATTGTGGGAGCCTGAGCGTCTCAAAAATTATAATAAAGATAAAGATAGTTACAGATAAGTTAATTAGTTTAATTGAGAGTTACAGTCCATTGAATCGCCGGACCATTTGAGGTCCAGTAGAGCCGCAGAGATGCAGCTAAATGAATAATCAATCTAGTGTAAACAGTGAGTTTGCCATTTTGTTTCAATGGAATTTGTTTGTGGATTATAGCCAGTTGCTGAAAGAAAAGGGTAAGTAAAAAACCCGGAAACTCTATTCATTATTAACGGTTGCATTTAGTAAATTCTGAATTAAGTTGTGTGATAATTTTATTGATAGTGTATGCGAAAATGGTACGAAACTGAAAGATTCTCACTAAAAGAGAACTCAAAAACTATCTTATCGAAGTTGCAAAGAAATTTTGAGCCAAATTTAAGTGTTAGTGATTTAGAATTGTTAAAAACTAAAATTTTAACAATCTGCAGAATGAATTGATAATATTTTTGATTCTATTATCAATTTAATAGTGAAGAAATATCGAAAAAATCTTCAGTGAGCAGATGAAATCAATAGTAGATTATTGATATATTTGAAATAAATAATAGATGTTTGACGTTGTTAAAGAAAATAAAGTAGGAAAATGCAGTATTTCTGAAAATATGTTGTGCGTTTACCCAAGATTTCATTACCAATATTTCAGGAGAAATGCCTTCTGACTTTCCTTTAAGGACATTTTAAAGCGAGTATTGATCAAAACCCAAATTTTCAGATGCTGGTAAAATTGCAATATTTTGAATCAGCACTGAAAGGAGATGCTTTTGAATTATCCAAACGATAGCTATAAGGATAATAAAATTATAAGTTAGCGGGTCTCTCCTTGAAGAAATCCTAGAGAACAAGTGTATGCTCATCTAAAAGATTTATGAGTATTACCTATTCAAAACGAGTCAGCTTCTGCGATTCTAAATTTAATTGATGTTACAAGTGAAGTTGTAAGATCGTTAGAATGTTAGAACAAGTTAGATGGGGTTTCATCCGCTATATGTGTTTATTCTTAGCCAGAAACTTGATCAAATAAAGTTATGGTGGGAAAGGATTTAAAGAAAAAAAAATACCAACATTACGATTATTAGATTTCTAAAGGATCACGCGAGGACATTAAAACGCTTCTAGAATTCCAGTAAGGTGTAAATCAAAAGCTTCAGTAAGTCAATCAAAGTTTCTTCAATGGTTTCATGTGTTGACTGAAAAACGTGCTCTAATTGTAAACTGTAATGTGGAACATAAATTATTTAAATGCCCTAAAATTTCAAAAATTCAGCTTAAGGATAGAGTCGAGTATGTAAAAAGCACAACTTATGTTTCTTCTGCTGTTTTGGAAATCATGGCGTGAGAAATTGCCCTTCAATTACTCTTGCAGGCTATGCAGAAAAAAGCGCAATTCGTTACTGTGTTATGAGCGGAAAAAGTTTCGATTTCCCAA